>PVIH01009483.1:0-82054 GCA_004025045.1 Sigmodon hispidus | reverse complement strand
AAAAAAAAAAAAAAAAAAAAAAAAAAAAAAAAAAAAAAAAAAAAAAAAAAAAAAAAAAAAAAAAAAAAAAAAAAAAAAAAAAAAAAAAAAAAAAAAAAAAGACACTGGTCTCCCTTCTGAGCAAAGGGAAAGAACCACACTGTCAAGTTGACTTTATTTCCCTGGCACTTTGTACTCTACCACAAGCACAACCACAAACCAAAATACTATAAAGGGTACTACATAAACCCAGTGTTCCTCCAGCTTTACAAAACATTGAACTTGTGGTTGAAATTTTGTCTTTAAATATTAAAAAAATAATTCTTTGTATTTTCAAAAAAAAAAAAAAAGAAAAGAGCTATATTGTCAGATGAATGTGGTTATGATTAACAGAGAGGTTATGATTATAATAGCAGAGAAAGCAAGAAGAGAGAGAAAGGAAATGGAAGGAGAGAGATATGAGCTCCCAAGAATGGACAAAGAGAGCGAGATGCATGTGGTAACCTCGCTTTAAATGGGGCTTGACATGCCAGAGCTCAGAGGGCATGGCTCTTAGAGACTAACAATAGGGAATAGGAATAATTTGTGAACAAGAAACCAGGGGAATGGTGAGAGTATTACCCTAGTGGCTTTGATAAGGAAAAGCATGAATGGAAAGCACGTTTCAAACCCAGCACCGGTGCACTGGTGTCTGGCTTTAGTAGTCATTTAACATCTCAGCCTCAGTTTCCTCATCTGAAAATGGGATTCTCATTGTAAGTTAGAGGACCAGAAGAGGGCCTATAGAGAGGGTGTTGGACAAACCCAGCCACTAGCTCTAGGTTGTTTGTTATGAGAAGTTTGCTTTGTCTCACAGTTTCAGAGGGTTGGGGCCCATCACGGTGGGGACAGCCACAGACAGCTGGTGGCTAGAACAGCTCCATCTGTGTTAATCAGGAATTGTGGTGTGGCTTGCTCACATCTTGACAAATGAGGGAGCCAAAAGCTCAGACTAGAACCAGGAACCTACAATGCCTGCAGAAACCTACTTCTGCCTCCTAGATCTCAAGTACCAATGGACCCACAACTTTCCAAATAGTGCGACTTGGTTGATTCAGAGCTGAGGGACAGGAAGTGCATACCAAGTCCCTTCCCTGGTACAGGCCTGGGGTCCCACCCTGGGGACAAGGTTTTGACTCAATTTTCCTCCAGAGTGGGCAAGATTTGGGAAAGTGACCTGGGGCCACTGTCATTGCTCGAGAGACTAGAAGTCATGGATGTGACTCTTGTGTCTTCAGTGTGACGTGTACTGACTGGCCTCTTGGCCATCAGGCTATGGGGCCATCATACAGATGCTCATGTTGTCCTGGAAGGGATTCCAGAAAATTGTGGAAGCTCCTAACAGGTCCCTAAATCCCAGAGCCTAGAGGGTCTATAGCAAGCCCAGTGGGCCTGTCTTCTAGCCTACAAGTCTCTGAAGAAGGTTGAGACTTTAGGGAAAATGTGAGAAAATCCTTTGCAGTAGGTGAGAGCTCCAGGGAAAATTGCTGGGAATTCCTGAAGCCATGTGACAAGGGGACTGCTGGCCTGTCCCCTATCCACTGTCTGAGACGGTCGAGATCCTATAAGGTTCTCTGCAGAAGAGCTTCCAGCCTCTCTGATCTGTTTGGCCCAGGGATAGGACTGTGGACCAGATGGAACTGTATTGGGAAGACACTGTTCCCTTTCCCGGGCCCAGCCCTGCTGATCCAGCATGGCTCCACTCATAATTCAGCTGGATATGACTTCTGCCACTAGCAGCCCTCCTTGCTGGTTCTTCTTGGCAGGGGTACCCATAATCTCCTGATATAGCATCTAATTTGAACTTCTGCAAGCATCCTCCCCTGAAAATGCTTAATTATTATGTTCTAAAATACCAAGGGAATCTTTCCAGCCATCTGAAATTCCCTAGAGGAAGAAAGGATAAGCCAGTGATTAGTGATACACTCTCAGAGCCTGGTAAATCCTGTGGGGCTTGGCTTGGCAGTACTGCTCAACCCCAGGGCTTTATCTGGGAAGGGCCGGTACCTTCTGGAAAACTGAGGGCAAGCCAACATATGAGATGCAAATGGCAGACATGATGTATTGGTTAGCCTTTCATCACTGTAACAGATACTTAGAATAATCAACTTGTAAAAGAGGTTTGTTTTATCACCCATCTTGGGTTTTAGTCTGTAAATGGCTGGCTGGGTTGGGTCAATAGTGAGGTATGTAGCAGGAACTGCGTGGAAAGCAAAACCACTTACCTCATACCTGGGGAATGAAAGAGGAAGACACTGGGGTCCCACAACCCCCTTCAAGAACATCCCACCAATGACTTAAAATGTTCCCCAAAGTCCCACTTCTTAAAGGGTCCACATCTCTCAATAGTGCCAAGTCCAAGCCTTTAATGTGAGATTTGGAGAACACTACAAAGGGAGCAACCCTTACTCCACTGTCTGTCCTGCAGCATCTGTAGCTCCCCCTCCCAGTTACCCTTCTGTTTCCTCTTTCGGTTACATTACAGACTTTGGCAAGGGCTACAGAGTGTCCAGTCTTCATTCTGAAGAGCCTTGTTCCAGCCTCACAGTCAGAATCCCTACCCCAGAGGCAGATGTCCAGGCTCTGCTGTGGGACTGCCTGATGTTGGAGGACAAGAAACTGTAGTAGGCTTCTAGATGATCAGGCCTCATTTACAAGAGAAGGAGTCTGTACCAGTTTCTACAGAGATCCAGTCCCTTTTCACATAGTTTAATTATATCATGGTCAGTACAACTCAACCAATTTAGATACTTCATTTTCCTCCCTGGTGAGCACATCAAACAGCAAATGTTCAGGCTCTGCAACATTCTTAGGACTCAATGAGTGCTTTGCAGTTGCATATTCAACTGCTAACTTTGTACCTTAAACCCATGCCATATGTGTGTACCTTGCCTAGCAAATGACTGACCTCCTGAGATCAAGTCATTATGTTTTGATGGGGTCCCTTTTCAGGGCTGCTCGTTTTTCCAAAAGATTGTACAGAACCCATTAAACATGGGTACTGCAGAAGACTGGATACCAAGGTCCAACTACAACTTGGTCTCCTAGGATCCTTTCACCAAGCTGTGAGGTGGTGCCCATAGTAGGTACTCCCATTTACGGATTTGGAAATTGAGGTCCGGAGGATGGAAGTCATATAACTTACAAGTGGAATTTCAAGGTGAGAGACAAGCTGTCTGAGCCTAGGTGTTTCAGGCAGCATTCCTTGACAGCATGCACAGTACAAAGTGTATGCACGGAAGGTTCAGAACAAAGGCTGTAGTGAAGTCACCCAAAGCAACACGGGCGAGCACCGCCCGACACCTCTGATTCATCATCACACATTTGATTTTGAATTAATTTTTGATTGTTGTGTGATCAGAACAATTTTATTATTGCCAAATTTTATCTATTGATTCAATTTTCTCTATTGAGTCATAAGCCCAGTAGGGTTATGATTGGGTTTAAAAGGCTGTCCATAGTAAGTTCTCCAGTTCCATAGAAAACTTGGAGATAGACTGTTTCTCCAGGCCATAGGATTTATTCAAAGCCAGAGGGTGTGTGGCAGGGTCAAAGAGGAAGGAAGAAAATTTGGACTTCCCAGAAAAAAAGCAGAGAACTGTGACGTACCCAGCAGAGACCACAAACAGGATTGCTGGGAAGGGCAGACCCAGCGCAGGTGGAAGAGGAGAGAAGGAGCCTCCTGGGAAAGAAAAATACTGCAGAGGGCTCTGGCCTCTAATGGTCATGACTACTGACCCACCCTTCCCTCCAACCCTAAACCCAACAGTGAGAACCTGAGCAAGGGTGATGCCCAGAGCTCAGAGGCTCTTCTTAGCAAACTCCAGTGTGCCAGAGAGCAGTGCCCACTCAGAGCTAACAGCTACCACCTGCAAAACAAGCAGAGGTCCACCTCAGCTTCCAAGAACTCTGTCTCTCCATCGGTCTCCCCAGGCCAGCTGCCATTTCTTCTCTGGCTCTGCCCCCATTTCTGTCTCTGGAGAGCAACTCCAGGTTTTTTCTTGCTTTTGTGTGGGCCTCTGGGATGTACACCAGATATGTGTGTTTGTGTTTGTGTGTATATGTGTATGTATGTATGCATATATATGTATGTTGTGTGTTTTTATGTACGTGCATGTTGTGTGTATGCATGTCTGACCACAGGGTCCTAAAGTCTCTATGTATATTCATGTTTATTTGTGTCTGCATGTGTTTGTTTATCTGCATATGCTTATATATATGTATGCATGTGTGTCATGTCTGTGTGTATGCATGTGTCTGTGTCTATATGTATATATGTGCGTATCTGTATGTAGATTACACAAGTGTGCATGTGCATGTGTGTGCTTGTGGTGTGAACAGCACCTGAGATGTTGTCCCACTTCTCTTTTGGAACTGTTCTCTCATTGGCCTGGAGTTTGTCACATGAGCCTAGAGTAGCTGATGAGAAAGCTCCTTGGGGTTTGTCCACCTGTCTCTTCTCTCCCAGGCCTGGGATTATAAACTTCCATCACCAATCCCGGCATTCAAAATGAGTTCTGGGTTTGAATTCAGGTCCTCCCAGCCAAGACCTCACTTCCTACAGACCCTCTTCCTCAACACAGTTACTTTTTGTCCTGTGAACTTCATTTCTGTGTGGTCAGCTGTGGGCTAGCCAAGATCAGACCGCAGGACAGCGTAGGCCCAAGTGTAAACCAGTTCTGAGGTGTCCAGCCTGGATGGTGGCTCTCCTTTCTCACCACAGGGTCCTAAAGATGGCAGGAAGGGCACAAGATGTCCCGAGTTTAGTACCGACACAAGGAGCCTGAGCCTCCTTCCTTCCTTGGACATGCATGGCCTCCCTCACCTGCGTCCCTCAGCTTCCCACAATTAGAGTTGTTGGTGATGTGAGGCCTCCAGCCCATGCTTCTCTCAGCAGCAGGAAGCAGCTGTACTCTGGCTATGAGACAGCTCACTATCAAGTGTCAGAGTGTGCAATGGTGCAGTAATGAGATCCCTCTGGGAAAGCTGAGAAGCATCCAGCTCAGGCAGAAGCATGTGGTACCAGGAGTCAGCAGCCCACTCCCTGTTCCCAGGGGATGGAAACAGCTTTCCTAGGAAACCTGGATCTGAGGAAGTGGCACAGGGGCTGATGGCTACCAGACCTGGTGAGTTTCCCAGTGACCCGAGTGCACATGAACCTTATAAATATGTTGGTGATGTGGGCCAGTGAGAGAAGGCCATAAAGTGGTCCTCGTGCTGTTGAGAACCTGACTTCCAGTGTTTCTGCAGAAGAGGAGCAATGGAGAAAACGTCAGCTGCCATTCTCCACCCCAGCCTTGTAGGCAAACCAGGCAGAAGCAGCTCATAGAGCTACCTGAACAGGCCCCGTATGATGTCTGAGGTTGGCACACGTCTTATCACCCAGCCAGGGAGGTGAGTAGTGTGCTTCAATCCAGTGTGGATGCAGATTGGGTCAAAACAGGCCCCAGCCCACACTGCTGCCTGGGTCTGGAGCTGTTTCCCCAGCCAACATCCCAGGATCAATTTCCCTTTGCTTCATCCCTCAAAGCTAAGTCCAGCTGTTTCTGGTCCTCATTGCAGCTGGTCCAGTCCATTTAACAGGACAGCTCATGTCCTGGCCCTCTCTTGTGGGTCTGGAAAGATTCCTAGCAGGGACCATGTCACGGATCAATGTCAGGATATCCTTTTCTTCTAGTTAAAAAGAACCATGTCTGGGAATTCCCAGGGTGAACAGCCTCTTGTTTATCAAGGTGTAGATGGGGAAGAACTACTGTCTCCCTCCCATGATATTGTGCTTCCTGTCAGCCTCCAGATTTCCCTGAAGGTCAGAGGTTGGCACCACAGGCCTTCTGCTTCTGAGAAAAGAGAGTCCTAAGGAAGTGTGGCAAGGAGGTGGAGAAGACACAGACATACTGGGGAGCCATACTAGACTCACAGAAGACTCCTAGGTGTCCACAGAGAATTGGCCACTTCTCTCAGGCTGTGTTGGGTGGAATCCTGACTAGCTGATACTGAGTAGATCTGGCTAAGGCAAGGATGTGTAGGCAGGCCTGAGAGTTCCTACATGTACCGAGACCTGGGGTTACATCAGGGTACCAGAAGCAGACCTTAACTGCCAGCCTATTGATTATCCTGGGGAAGCTCCATATCACCAGACAGGCTTTCAGGGCTTAAAGACTCATTGTATTTCCAGATCTCTCTCTGCTTCTTGTTTGCAGTTCAGCCTTCTGGTCCTGCTCGGCCATGCCAGCTGCACACTGCCTCTGCCCTGCCACCATGGATTCTTATCCATCTGGAAGTAGAATCCAAAATAAACCCTCACTTCTGTTGGTCATGGTGTTTTACCACAGCAACAGAAAAGTAACCAAGACAGCTGCGGAGGTCACAGACACTAAGGGAGCGTACTACTGTACTACTGATGTTTTGCTAAATGGACACAGAGCCAAACTGCTTTCTAAATATTTGTGCTGTTGATCCATATCAGCACCTCTTGGCCCAAGCCAAGGATGCTTCTGTTTGTAGTGGGACAGTTAGTGCAGTCATTAGTACTTGGCCCTAAAGGAGACCTCTCTGTCACCCCTTCCAAGATCCAGGGGAGGTTATGGAAAACTGGGCAGAAAGCTTGTGAAGGCTGGAGGAGGAAGAAGAGTGCTGTGAAGTGTCGTCTCCTGGAGATGGCATGGCTGTCACAATTATGCCACACAGTATTGTGCAAGGCCTGTCAAAACCAAGCAACAACAAAATGACATGTGAGTAGGAGCCTCGCTGGAGAGAAGAAAGCCAGCAAGAAGGAAGGAGGGAAGGGAGTGTGGTGTGTGAGTATGGTCAGAGCACATCTATACATTGTGAGCAGACGTTCCCAGAAGGCTGCTCACCTTGCCTTGAACTGTGTGTGAGGCTGACTGACTGAGGAAAGCCTCAGGGACTGTGGAGAAGCTGGAGCATCACATGTCCAGAGCCTAATTACAGTATTTCTTGTGCCAACTTTAGCCTCCTAAATAGCCATTCCTTGGCCACTTCTGAATCAGACCTAATACTCTGTGACTAACAGAATTTATTAACTTAACAAGACTCCAGTTTAACCAACCAAAAGCCATTAGCTAGCATGAGGCCTATAAAGGATGCTTCACTTCACCTACTTAATGTTTCTGCCAACATACTAGAAATGTATCTTGATTTGCGAGTTTCTGTATTCTCTTACAACTAAAAACCCAACTATTTATCACGTTGGAATTTGAGGTAACCTAAGTCTCTGTCCCCTCACATTCAAGAGTGGGATGGTTAACTCCCATTGGGTTCCAGAATGAACTATCTCTTATCAACTTTGAGGTGAGAGTTACGGGGTTCGTATGTATGTGTTTGTGTGTGTATGTGTATGTGAATAACATGTAGTAACTGTCAAAAAGAAACACTCATTCTAAGTATATGTGCATATGTGTGTACATTGTATATAATTATTTTATGAAGATTTTCACTCAATGATGTTTTAAATGTCTTTAAAGGCTAGTTTATAAATATCTGTATCACTCATGTTAGTATCTGTAAGACATTCCATAGTTTTCCTTAACCAAGGCTTTACTAACAAACCTTGTTTCAGATTCTAGGGCTTAACATCCCCATATATATATTTAGCTCATCAGTGTCATTATTTATAGAGAAAGAAACTGTTAGGAATAAGTTTCTTCTATCATAGACTGAACATTCATATTATTTCTCCCCACAAACTGCCTTTGGAAAATGAGATTTTTAACATAAAAATGTTATTTTTGAGAAAGGATCTCACTATGTAGACCTGACTGGCCTGGAACTCACTATGTAGACCGCCTGCCTCTGCCTCCTCAGTGCTGGGATTAAAGTGTGTGCCAGCATGCCTGGCTCTGTGTGATTTTCACTCATTCCAACAGTGCCTCTGTCACCCTCTCCAACAATGGTGATAGACTAGCTGAGACGAGGTCAACAATCCACCCTCTCGTGCTTTGGTCCGTTGACTCAATCATCCATTCTAACTTAGTGTCCAGCTTACAGGGAAGACTGGCTTAATGTAAAGGGACACACACTTAGAGAACCTAGAAACACTCACATAAGTCATAGTTGAGTTTACAAAGTCCAAGACTGTCTCTGGGGCACTTGGTAAATGAGTATATTAACATAACTATTGGAACTAAGTCAATACAGTTTATTTGTTATCAAATTCTACCCAGCTTGTAAGTCAAATGATTAAGTTCACTGCTGGAGAGGGTGGCTTATTGGGTAACTGTGTTTGTCGAGAAAGCATAAGGACTTGAGTTTGAATCCCTAGACCACACATAAAAGCTGGAAATGTTACTTGAATGTCTATAATCCCAATGCAGAGAGATGGGATGTGGATACTGGAGACTTCTGGAAGCTGGCTGGACAGCTGGCCTGGCATTCTCATTGGAAGAACAAGAGAGTTTATCTCAAACAAGGTAGAAAGCAAGACCACCAGAGACTGTGGATGCTCCCACAGCACATGAACACCTCCCCCACCCCCACATCTCTGGATGCTCCCACGGCACATGAACATGCCCCTCTCCCCACAAATACACACATACACAAATAAATGTCCAAGCAAATATATAGCAGGGCCCGAATGACTCGGTTTCTTATTTGCCATCATCTGCCCCCACCCACCCCGCAAGCACCTGTTTAGACCATCTGCTTGTTTTTATGGTTTCTGTTAGACTTGTGCAGAGCAGACATCGTCCTTCGTGACAGCTGCCATTGAGCTTTTCTTCCCAGGCTCTCTTTTATCTTTGGTGATGGTTTGTGTATCACTCCTGGAAGATAGAAGCCTTATCTTGTTTTGGCCCCCAACAACTGAGTCAGTAGCACCCTGCTCTACTCAGGCCCTCAGCATTATCTGTAATATACATGAGGGATTCGCTATATAGACGACAGTCAAAGCAAGGGAAAGTCTGTTTGTATCAATCAGCAAGAACTCTATGTCAGGGAATTCTAATAAGGCAAATATCCTAAAAAATGTTTGTTGTGTCTCTCCAGTTGGAAGTATTACTTTTTTTTTTTTTTTTTTGGGTAGGACTGTGGAACACATGTTTTTATTCTTAATTATCAAACAGTAGAACACTCAAAATGAACATAAAACAAATATTAGGTCTCAAATAGTATGAAATAAATACTATACAGAAGTGCCCTCATATGTGTGAAACTATACGGAGAGAGCTACTTTGAACATGAAGCAGATATGGAGAAGTGAATCTGAAGAGTGGTCATGTGGTTAAAGTCAAGGTATGGGGGTCTGGAGAGATGCTTTGGCAGTTAAGTGAACTTGCTGTTTTTGCTGGGGACCCAGGTTTGGCTGCCAGGACCCACGGCCACCTGTAACTTCTCATTCTAGCCTCTGAGGACACATTTGGTGCACATGTATACTTGGAGGTAAGCATTCATACACATAAGCAAATCTTCAGAAAAATCAAGTTATCAAAAAATCCTACCACATGATTCATCTGTGTTAGTTTTAAATTATGAGGAAAAAGTTGTTACTTAGGTACATTATGCTAAATTTCATAATTTATAATGAAAAAGTATCTGCTCAGATGACTTCAACAACCCATCCATTTATATTTCATCTACACACTCACTCATTCATGTAAAACTTGTAAGCCCATGGCTTACAGTGATGACCAACTTAGCTCAATGAGGAGGAATGTACAGATGACTCACGAGGTAGACATAAAATTTTGTTTATAAAGCTGGACTTTGGAATGCCTCTGGGCTTCTTAGTGGCAGCAGGTTTTTGTTTTCTGTTTGTTTGTTTGGTCACTGGTGGCCTTACCTTCAGTCCCCAAGGAGGTAGACTTTCTGTCAAGTCCTGTCACCAGCATAGTAGGTGAAGAGCATAACTGCTGTCCAGAAGTCAGTCAAGGGATGGACATGGACACACACACACACACACACACTCTACCAGATAGGGCCATGGGCACTACTAGTGAGTCTGGTTGTCGGGAAGAGGGGGGGTCGGGTGTGTGTGTGGGTCTAGAAGGAACAGGCAGGTCACATCATCCCACTCTGATGGAATCAGACAAGATGGAGTAGCCTGCTATTGCCTCCGAGATAGCTGAAGCCCCATCAGACTGGCTTTCCCAAGCCATAGGGAGGATAAGGAACAGAGAGAACACAGGCATCATCTCTGCACCAGGCATCTCTGCACCTTGCAGCAGAGTCTGGATGAGTGTATCAGGGTAGAATCTGTGCTTGAACTGGTCTCCTGAGCCACACTGGCACACAGTGCTTTGTAGGTGTTTGCTATAGCACTGTATATTTGTCATGATTGACAGTGCAGAGGTTCATGGAAGGAATTCCCCTTATTGCTCATCAGAGATCAGGCTGTTTTTTAGAGCAGAGAAATCCAAGTTTGGGTTTGGGAAGGAATTATGAAAGCATTCAGGACTATTCAGTATGTTTCTATCCTCTGGTGGTATAAGTGATTAACCACCATCCACTCTACAACACTGATTCTCCATGTTCCTCATGCTGTGCCCTTTTAATACAGCTCCTCATGCTGCGCTATTTCAACTATAAAGTTATTTCGTTGCTTCTTCATAACTGTAATTTCACTACTGTCATGAGTTGTAAATATCTGATATATGATCCAAAGGGGCTGAGACCCACAGGTTGAGAATTATGGCTCTAAAAGGCAAAGTCACATCCAAGGTCTAAAAAAGATCAAACATTTTGCACTCTGGTCAGCGGACATATGACCAGGGACCAGCCCATTCCACAAAGCCTTTTCTCAGCCTTCTTAGCAAAAGGAAATTTAGCCGAAGAAGTTTGTTCCTCCAAGACCTTGGTGAAGTAAACTGGTTGGTGCCGAGAGAGAGAACAGAAACCACCCTGCAGACTGGGTGTGTCCCCAGGTGGCGGGATGGTGCCTCGGGGAGCAGAAACCACATTTAAGGCCACTTGAACACAGGTGTGCGCTCATTATTCTTGCCCTGCACTTAAACCACTGAGAGAAAACCCTAGTAGGCCAGTTCTTAATAATGAGATTTTTAACAACCGTATCACATTGCAGAAGCAGGATTAGAGGGGTTTTTGTTTGTTGGTGTTTGGTCTTTAATTCTAGCAGTTTTCCTAGGCAGGCTTTGTAATCTTGTTTAGATTATTGATTTCCTTAGTACATCCTTTCCCTTTTACTGTCTAATTGGCCCCAGGCCCTAGGTTGAATTCCAAGCATGGCAAAACAAAAAAACACAAAAATGACTGACATAAAATGTGGGCAAATCTTACTCTGCTACCTTATCTGAAATTAAAACACATTCTTAAGAATTTTAACTGGTTCCAAAGACAAATATTTCGGCAGACTCTCAAGGATTCTTTATAAAGGTAGAGTCCGTTACAGATGGAATTACAACTTTGAGGCTATGGAGTTAATATCTAAGTTTGGTCATCTCAGGTGATTCTGGAATGTGAAGTCTAGGTCTTATTTCAGTATGAGCTAGAATGCACCAAGTGATGTGCTGCATCTTAGGCTCTGGGGAGAAGGATGGAGGTACCAACTGCTAACTCAAGACTTGGCATGAATCCCTCCTGTATTACCAGAGCACACTATAGGCTAAGCTCCAGTTGGGCCACCAACTTAGTGAATATCCAGGTTGGGAAGAGCCCTTTCTGGGACAATGACTTCTGGAATGTCAGCATCTTATCCCCTGTGCCTCTCTATAAGCTGAAACACCACCCCTACTTCTGAATCCCAGCTGTCATTTGTACTGTCCACTTTATGTCCAACAGACAGCTTGGGCAGCTGAGCAGACCTGCTGGCCCTGGTTACTCTGATCTACGGTGTGTGCCCTTTGGTTTATGAAGTTAACACTAAGAAAAATGCCATCTTTTTCTTCTCATATAAAATATGAAAGTATAGCAGTTAAAATAGTATTTAAATAACAAACAGATGATTCTACTGGTCCACCATGTTACTTTCTCTGGCTATACAGTGCAAAAATATGGGTCCTCTTAGCACATAAAGCCAAACACCAATAAAAATGGCTAACAAAAAATGTCTTTTAAAATCAACTGGAGATCAAACATTTGGAAAGAGTCAATAGGTATAAGCATTTAGGCACAACAGCTGCTTTTGCATTTTAAAACAAAAAAAAATCTCATGATTTCAGCAAATTCCTTTTTGCTATGCTCCAACTTTATGAAAAATATAATCATCAGTCCTTTCTTTTTTTAAAAAAATACAGATCTGATTTTTTTTTTCCTAAAATGACTCTCCTTGTTAATATATGAAAAGATACAGCTGTTTTTGGAGTTACCAGGCCTCATTTTCTTTCTTTTTTTTTTTTTTAAAATTTAGAAACAATCCTAATTGGCGGAGAGATGGTTTCCAGGTGAGGCAATGGGAACCAGGCACATTTCCCAACCTCCTGAAGGCCACATCTGTAAAAGCACTATACACACTACCACTGCAAAAGTTCTTAAATTTAGAATGACTGAAGCTGGGGCATCGATTATTGAAATCAAAGTTTAATGACAGTTTAGCATCATCTCTGAAAAACATTGTTTTAGAAGGATGTTCGTCCACAGCAATTATATACAGATATGAACACACACTGATGAAGCCGTGAGATTATTTTAAACAATAAGGTTTTCCTTGTGAAAACTGCCTTCTATTTGGCCACGTCCAGTTCTCAATCAAATGGGGATTTAAAAGGTGACCTTGCAATTTGGTGACAGGGACTCAGCAATCAAAGATGGGTTCTGTGGGAGTCAGAGACACATGTAAAGCTACATCGGCAACAACCCTCCTCCAGGCCACAAGAGTTCACAATGCACTAGCATGTTACCCTGCGGGGAAGGTCTTCATGCATCACCTTTTTGAAGACAATGTGGGAAACTTTCCTGTGACATGGAACCAGAAGTAGTGATGCTTTTCTGCACAGTGGTGAAGAGAAGTATTTTTAAAGCTTTGAATCTCTAGCAACCAAATTCTTAATATAAAGTAAAATAAAATGCTAAAATTCAATCCAATCCAACCCAACTAACTAGCCAAGCAACCAAAAATAAACCTGCCTGAAATCCAAGAGTTCAAAGCTTGTCTGGCTTGAAGTAAATGTGCAAAGGTCCCACGGGCCCAGCAAGTTTCATGGCAATTAAAACAGAGCTGGCGAGGAACAAAGGCCAGTGGAGATTTCTTACCAGGATAGCCGGTAGAACGCTATGTGAGAGCATGATGGGGAACACGAGTACTCTGGAACCCCTGGATCTTCACTGGCCAGCTTGAAGGTTACACATTTCAGAAGAAAAACGAGTCCTGCTTTCCAGTCTCTCCTATCCCCCAGGTCACCTTACCTAAGAACTAAATGTGGTGGAGGCTGGGCAGATACTGTTTGAAAGAACAGCTCAGTACCAGGCCCTGCATCAGAGGCACAGCTGGTTTCTCTAGGGTTGGCTGTTAATGCTGAATGGAACAGTATTTCTATCTCTAAGTGAGCCAACAGGAACATCCCTGGGACTAGACTTTCTCAAGGTGTGTCAACAGCCTTCTCTGGGTATGATACCTGGAGTTTACCCAAAGACGATCATAACTGCTCCATGTGATAAACAGTTACAACTGTTTATCAGTGAGTGAGCTAAACAGGCTAGTGGGAGGGACAAGGTGGCTATTTAAGCATCTGGAGGGACATCCGGTGGTTGAGATGTCAGACATGTTTGCATTGCTTCAGAAATTTGAAAACAGCCCAAATGTCAATAGACTGGCCCAAGAGAGGCAGGCATGGTAGGTCACTTGTTACTGAAGTATTCAAACAAGAGTTGCAAATATGTGGTTTGGTGGAGGGCGCTGGATGCAGTGACTCATACTTTCCTTTCAGCTCTTGGTAGTCCCGTTCTTCCCCCTCCCCCAACACACATTTTTTTCAGGTTCCAAGATTATAGAGATTGATTTTGGAAAGCCATTCTTAGAAAACAACCACTAAGACTTTTCAAAAGCAACTTTTCTACTTCGGAATATTCCTACTGGATTCTTTGGAGAAACAAATCAGACATGTACCTCCAGGTGGTGGCAGGGTCTCCCTGAATAAGCTGGGGCGTGTCAGATGACCTGGTGTGCTGAGGCTGTGTCATTGGACATACTATTCAGAAGGTACACACCAACAGCTCCCACCACAGACTGATCTGACACATGACACGGTGTCACCAAAGATGCTGCTCAAAGGCTTAGCATTCCCAGGTGTCAGCTGTATAGTGAAGCTACCCCAACATGTCTTGGGACACAGGTGAGAGCAGCCTTATGAACATGGCCCCTTAGGATCAGAGATGAAGGCAACATTCCATATAACAAGATCCCTTACTTGAAGGTTTTGGGAGGCTTGGACACATCTGTCCTGGGTCCATCTTTGCCATCACTCAATGTACCCACTTCCTGGAGCAGAGTACTTCACGGATGACTACGGCTCTTGACACTTTTCTTTCTGTGGTACTAACACAATTATTGCCTGACTCAAGGTGATGCCCATGATGGCCAGGTTAGGGGGAGTAACAGCAATTATCTATCTAGTTGATGTGGAAAGATATCAATTTGGACATAAATGTGCCATAGGCTTCATTCATGTGGGGCACTCATCAAGACAAATGGAATGTATTATTAAGGTGCTGGGCATGAACTTTTAATTAACATATTTTTAATGCTGCCCAGTTTCTGGTTTCTAACTGAAGTATTTCTGTTAATTTGAGTCCTAGTATTTATATTGAGAAACAAGAAGACTTAATTTCCATCAGCCAAACATACCATAAGGAAGGTGACAGGTAATGATGTCTGGGAGAACCGAACTCAGGTGCCTCATACTTTCAATCTGACTCACTGCTTCAGGAGGGTAGAAGGGCTGTCAGTCAAGATGGGTAGGAATGTACAAGAATTACTTTTTGAAATTTAAACAATAAGAAAACCAACAAAACCCTAGTAACCTGAAAAGCCAATAATCGTAATACACTCACTAGCTCTGTGAGTCTGCTCCCCATTCAGATGGAATATGAAAATATTCTGGACTGTAAACATGGTGACAAGTGAAGCATGCCTGTTGGGAGCCTCCCTTTGGAAGCTCCTAGATCTCACTCCTGATTCAAAAGAATGACAAAGGCAGTGCTTCCGAATGCAATGCTAGATTTATTATAGTGTTTTTATTAACAAACTTTCGCCAGACAGTTCTGAGTGTGATGGTACAGCAGGCACACTGGCGTCAAGGTTTGGCATCTGGCAGTCTGTGGAACTGCACTTCAATCTCACAATGCTTCTGCAACTTTGTGGACTGTTCGGGCAGGACCTGCAGCCAGCCTCCCCTATTAAATGGCTGAATATAAATTTTGGTTCATTATGATTTATATGTTCTGAGTTCACATTTCCATCAGTCTGTGACAGGCTTGGCTCTACGTTCTTCTCTGCCTTGTCAGTTTGGTTTGCTAAACTAGAGACCTTGGATTCAGTTTCTCCACTGCCCTCTGTGTCCCCTCTACATTTGCAGAGTTCCCTTTGGTTAGGCTCAGGATGGCAACAAGCTCTTTGGAAAGACTCTGTACTCCTGCTGACAGACAGCAATGGTTCTGCTGTCCTGGGAAGATGCTCATCCATGCCCTGAAGATTGTGTATGCTGGTGTGACCAAGCTGTTCTTGGGCCTGAATGCACTGCACAGGGTGGAGAAAAAAATTCCTAGGCAAAGAATTCTGCACTCCTGGTGGCAGCATGTGCCCAATGGGATGCATAAGGGCCTCAGCAGGCTGGTGTGTAGCCTTCAGAGGCGACATTACCTTCTGAATCTGGACGAAGCTGTTAGCAGTAGCAGCACACTGGTGGCATAAAGAGTCACCCATCTGCTGGCAAGAGTGAGGAACGTATTTTAAGTGTGTGTAGGCATTTGGGCAGTTACATCTCTGATTGAGAGAGAAATGACACATGGCATCCTGCTCCAGGCAGGGTTGTAACAAGGCTGAGCCTGGTTCATTTCTGGGGCTTTGGATGAGTTCACTGCTGTAGGTTGCAGGCACAGGCATCCCTAAGTTCTTTGCTTGGCCATTGAAAAGTTCAGAGCAGATGCGTGGCTCTTCATAAGTGTTCTTCTCTGAGGCAGTGCAGCTGTGAGACGCCAGGGGTTGTAACTCGTAAAACTCATGCTCCAGTTCGGATTTTTGGCCCCTGACATCTACACGGTAAGCACTGGCAGTATGTGCTTTGTTTGGTCCCCTGTCACCAGGCCTTGCAGACAAGGCATGGGAAAAGGCACTGCACCGGAGCTTTTTAGGTAAAGGAATCTGGCCACAGGTGCCTTGTGGCCCAAGGCACCGACACATGCACTGGAAAAAGAATGTGGCAAAAGCCCAGCTGATGCACATGACAAGCATCATGAAGGTGCCCAGCTGGGTGTAAGCCAGGACTGTGGAAGGCATCATCATGGCCCCAGCCACAAAAGTGGTCAATGCAGCCATGGCAATCGCAGAGCCCATACGACTCAGAGAGAAGATGACCTTGCCTTCGCGGTCAGGATCTGGAGCCAAGCGATATGCCACCCCATAATGGACAGCAAAGTCTACAGACAAGCCAACTGCAACTGAGATGGTGACAGACTCCAACACATTGAGCTCCCAGCCCAGCAGAACAAGGGACCCAACTGTGACAAATATGGTTCCAGCTATGGAAATAATAGCATAAAGGCTTATGATGATATTCCATGTGGTCAGCAGCATCACACTAAATGCAACGGCCACTGAGAGTCCCATGGCAATGAGAGTGCCATCGGACAGGCTGTCCTGCAGGTCATAGAACTCCAGGTTGCTGACAAACCAGCCATGGCTGAGCCCCTCTGGTGCTGAACTCAGCTCGCTGGAAATCCATGAGTCGACCTCCCTGTAGAACTGCTGCATCTTCTCGTACGCTAGCGTGAAGAGGAAGGTACTCTGGAACTCCAGTACCACGGCCCTGATGGTATCGTTGATATCAAACCTTGGCCCGGGAGTCTTGTTATTCAGATGGTACCCTGTACTCCTGTCCAGCTCCATGATGGCCTTCTTGATGCACAGCTCAAAGACCTCTTGCTTATAGGGGAAGCTGCAGTGGCTGCAGCATGGGTATAGGGCAGGCTCGTCACAATCCTGGTTTTCCATCCACTGTTTGAAGGTCTCAATGAAACAGCTGGTGAAATCCTGCTGGTCAGTCTGGTAGAAGAATGTTTGGTTCCTCAGTTTTTGACAGAAGTGCAAAATCCAGGCCTGGGAGGCTGGGCTAGCAATGTTAAAAGTGCTATCTAGCGTTAGCTTCCCTTTGCTCTTGGGGTTCAGAGGGTTGCCACTGTCTTCTGGGGACACACCCCAGATTACCGTGATGGGCATATGGAGCTCCTCTCCATGATGAACCCGCTCAAACATGAAAAGCTTTTTGAACTCAGCATCATAGCGCTCAAAAGGATGAGAGGATCTGAACACCTGGAATTCTGATAATTCCAAGGAGGGCAGTTTCATCTTTGGGTTTATGCACACAATGTAGGCCCCACCTACAGTTAGGGCAAGGAACCAGATGAGCCAAAGGTAGCGAAACTTGATGACGATGCATGGTAACACCTTTTCAAAAAAAATCCGAGATGCTTCCGAAATGGCAAAAAGTACCTTTCGACACTTCTGATAGACCACTGCCCAGCAGCTCTCGTTGTAGGCTTGTGGCTGGGGCTTTCTGAAGCAGCTGAATATATTGAGGAGGTACCGCTCATGCAGAACAATGACAGCTGGAAGCCAGGTGACCATCAGCACATAGTTTACCAGTATTGCAGTCCCTGCGTATACTCCGAAGCACCTGATTGCTGTAATGTTGCTAACATAGTTAGCGTAAAAGGCAGCAGCAGTGGTGAAGCTGGTGACAAACATGGAGAGGGCAGCATGCTGCAAGGTGATGCTCACTGCTTCTGACGTTTCTGCACGAGGCTTGTCGAATTTGGTGTAGTTCCAGACGTCGCACAGGACAAAGGCATCGTCTGCACCAATTCCGACCAAGATAATGAGTGCGGTGAGATTCATGAAAGGAAAAAATTCAAAGTTAAAGACGACCCGATAGAGGAAGTAGGAGACAATCAAGGAACTGATGATGGCGAACATTGTCATCAGGGTGATAAACATGGACTTGGTGTAGACACACATGATGAGCAGGACAATGACAATGGCTATGGCAGGGTACACAGTGTCCATGAGGAGGTAATCCTGAAACAAGCTGTGTTTGATGCCAAATTCAATCCCGGTGACGGTGGTGATGCCATCTGAAGAGTTCCAGTTTTCAAAGTTGTCCAAGTAAATGTTCATCATGCTCTCCCCTTTCTCTGTGGGGGAGAAGAGCATGCTGTATTTTAAAGCTGGCACAGCATAGTCAGCTGTCTTTGGGGTGATGAAGTCCTTGTCTACCAGGTAGTGGAGAATCTGGTACACGGCATTGTATTTGGTACACTTGCGCGGCACATTGGTGCACTTGAGCTGGTCCTTTCTTCTGGCTGCCTTGTCCCAGCAGTCTGGCCCCAAGGTGCCGTTTTGGTAGTGCTTGGCACAAGTTCGAAGCAGCTTCAGTGTGTGGGAGACATCTCGCTCAACAATTTTCTGGCAGGATGATCTGTTATTCAGGATGGCGATGTAATTCCCCAGGGTCCAGCTGGGACAGCAGGAAACAGCAGTGGTCCTCTGGCAGAGGTCACTGAACTGGGGGTGGGATCTGATCTGTAGAGACAGACATGCAGAAGGACTGAAGTTTAAACAGGACTGTCATTGGCAGTTCACTTCTGCCTCTAGGGTTGAGGATGGTGCAGAAGCTGCACCATCCCCTTTCAGAGTGTGTGTTGGTGTGTACACAAGTGAGCACTCCCCCAGGATATCATTACAGCTAGTCTACAGGTTGCTCAATTTGAACAGCAAACTCCCATTTGGGAATGGCATACAGATAAAATGCTATGTCAACAAGTACTGAGTTTGGCTGAAAATACTTGGTTAGCTCACAGGGCTTCACAAAGTCTCAGTGGAGGTAATGAAGGGACTAGTCTGGAAGGGAACAGCTGTCCAATTGCTTTTTTTTTGTTGTTAAAATTCTGGTTCTCGGCACAAAAGATGATGTCATCAAATTCTCAATAAACAGTTGAAGGCAAAGATGCTGTATCTAAAAGTACTTCTATGGCTGCACTAGCCCCCCAAATTCAGTTTACAATCTGATCCTCAGCGCGACAGTGCTGACAGTGGATTAGTACTCTTACGGCGGCGGTCTGAGAGTATTTGTGTCTTTCGTTATTATATCATGACACAGAGATGGCATTGCCTCAGAAGACAGGTTTTCTGGACTCTAAATCTGTAGACCCTTTGATTTTAAACCTTCCCAGTTTTTAGAACTGCTACAAACAAACTATCTAACCTAAGGTACTTTGCTACTGCAGACTGAACAGAGCAGGACAAAGTTCTACTTGGTAAATCAAAAAGTGACTGGATTTATGAAAGATTTACACTAAAATTGTTCTGAAATAAGATGAGAAAGGTCAATATTTTAAGATTAAGACATTTCTATATCTGAATTTAAATAAGTATGTTAATAAATAAAAAAAAAGGTTTTTAGTTCCTCCTCTACATCTTCATGTTTATTCAGGTTGGCTGAGGCCCTTTCTGGGGAACTTTTCTCCGTTGGTACGTAGTGGCTGCTGCTCTTCGGAAGTGTGGTGACTCGGGGCTGGTGTAGACTGTTTCATTTAGAATGCTCTCTGGAAGGGCTGGTCTTGTCACAGTGAATAACTAGCACTGCTGAGTTATGAAGTTGGCTCCAGTCCACTCTGAGGCTGAATGAAAGATCCCTTCCCTGGGCCTCACCAGAGACTTCTGATGGAGCAGAGCTGATGAGGGCCAGCCTTATCACTTTCCTTAATTTTTATTGACCAAAGGTTGTTCTAGGGAACTACTCCAAAGTTCAAAAAGGGTGTGGAGAGTTTTCTAACACGGTTTCAAACAGCCTGTGCCTTGATTAAACTAGGCTTTGTCAACTGTTCATTAAAATATCTTTCCAAGACAGAGAAGTTGGTTGACATACACAACCATTGTAGAAGCCAGGCTTATCTAGGACCCAAGTTACATATTACTCTGTGAGGCCTGGGTAAGCTGGAACAATGTGTGGGAGATGTGTGAAGAACACCCAAGGCTGTGGGCTGGAACTCTACATGGAGACTCATTCTAATGCTTGAAATTTTCCTAATAAAAAGTTGCTCATTTTGGCTAGGCATGCACCTCTAATCCCAGCACTAAAGAGGCAGAGACAGGTGGAATCTGTTTGAGTTCAAGGCCAGCCTGGTCTACTTAGGAGTTCCAAGCTGGCCTGGTCTATACAGTGAGATCCAGTCTTAACAAACCAAACCAAGACCAAACAAAACAACCCCAATACTTGTTTTGAATAATTCTTTATGGAAGTAGAGAAAAGTGAGTCATAGAGTTGTTACAAAAATGCAATAGAGTTGAGTTTTACTTTCACAAAACTTCATTTTAAAGCTTATTCCTGCAAACACGATTAACATTTTATGAAACAGGATAATTCCAGGTTTAAAAATTTACATGTTACTTTAAGAAAAATGAGCTAGTAAGTCACGGAACCCTAAAACAGCATCTCTAGTTTTCATGGTAGGTAACAGTTCAACCCACAAAGGAATTACAGAGATACCAGCTAGAAGGGGCATATGTGCAGATACTAAAATGTCTAAGCAAAGTGAAAGGAAATACAGTTACCAGCTATAAATGGAACAGGGGCAGGCACCATATCCTTGCATAGGTCTTTTTCTAGGAAGAGTGGGGCTTTGATATGTATATTTGACCAAAGATTAAAAAGTTGGGCATTATAAATACAAACTATTTCTTCACTGGCTATTATTTTAAAAATGCTAGTTTACCCCCAGGGTCAATGTATTAGCTGGTGATAGCATTTGGGAAAACTGCTTTTAAGGCCTTGTATAGGGTAAGAAACAGGATAACAGAGAAACATATCCTGATGGCACCCTCTAACTATTCCTTCAGGAGTCTAGAATCCTGACGGGGAGGGGCTTCAGCACTGGAGACTGCCCATACTTCTAGCAGCAAGGCTCTATGTCATCTGTCCATCCATCCAAAATGCCATCTCTGGGCACCTGCACCAAGGGAGAGAGGCAGTGTGGTCTTTGCCCTCAATTTACTCTTAGGGTAGCAAAGAAATCAAAGATCAGAACTTAATGTGACAAGTATTATATTATGTAGACATATGGGGACCTGCAGAACAAGTGCCCATGTCTGAAAGTGTCACATCAAGTGGCAATGACTAGTTATTTGTGACTGGGATAAATACAGAATCCCATATTATAGTCTGAGGCAAAAAGTGACTGGCAGGCAGGTATCTCTTTATGCAGGGGGCAGATGTATTCTTGTCATACTTTGGAAAAGAGATCCTTTGGAGTAATTCCAAAACCTTCAGAGTTTATAAAAATAAAAACAGTTTACAAAAGCAAATCCCTCATGAGGGACACAGGCCTCTAATTCTAGCTATTCACCAACGAGAGTTCTGGGGAATCATTCTGTTTATGTGGTTGTGACAGTTCCCTAGTTAGATAGGAGCAGGGGTGGAGCTGACCTAAAAAGAGGGGGTAAAAAGAGAGGAAAGAGAAAGTAGAGACCAGTCGTGTTTAAATGATACCTCAACTTTAAAAACTACTGGCTAAGTTGGAGGTATTTTAAGAAGCCAAGAAAGGAAAAAAAGAGGAAGATTAAGCCCTGAACAGCAGGTTCATGTGACTCCTGGACTGTTTGTCTGGTAACCAAGCCCCCACACATAAACTGAAGGGAGGAGCTGAGAACACAGTGAAGGCAAAGGCCCCTTGAAAGGAGAGTCAGAGGGTATATTCCGGGCCCTCTAAGCTTCTGGGGGGCTCCAACAGTCCAGAGAGCTAATCTAGTAGACAGCCTTACACACCAATTTTCAAATTCCCTTTACAGTCTGAGTCCTCCTAGCATGCAGAGACCAATATAGGCAAGGTGCTTCCAGTGGAGTGATGCTCAGAGACCTTCCAGTTAGAGTGCATGCCAGCCAGTGGGTTCTACAGGACAGAAGCAAGGGCTAGAGAAGGTCAGGGAAGTGATGGAGGTGAAGAAGAGATACCCCTGTGGGGAGGTGGACAGAGCCACCCTTTCTGGGAGCCCCACTCTCTCTGAGTTAGGAGCACAAGTGGCAGTTAATGTCACTGAAGAATCGTCACAGCATAAGGCAAGGGAACATCTGGCCTCACCAGGGTCAAGGCTCGTCTCACAGCTAAGCTCTTCTGCTCGGGATCATTAGGCTGGTCCCATTAGCTTGAGAGGTGTCGCTCACCAAGTGCTTCAACACAGTAACAAGGACTGAGGGCTGGGGAAGAAAGACTGCCCAGGGCTCAGAGCACCCTAACAAACACAAGGTCCCAAGGCAGCTCCAAATAGGAACTGGACAAGCTAATAATTACAGGAGGAATCACAAAGCTGAGCTGTTGACCCAAGTTATTACCTAACACATCAAATGGGCTTTTTATCATTTCTTTTCCAGAGCAGAATCTGAGACCACAATATAAGCACGTTTGCAACTGGTTTATAAAAGGGGATTTGTTTAACAAAATTTAACAAAAATTATAACCATGCTTTTTGAAGTAGATCTTCAGGTTCCAGATTGCCTGTTTATTGATTTAATGTGATTCTGCAACTGTCCACACTAAATACTCCTTTGGATATGTCTTGGGTCTGTTCCCCAAATTCTCACCTTGTAAGCATTCTGTTAAGAACTGGGCTGGTGAGATGGCTCAGTGGGTAAAGGTGCTGTGGCCAGGCTTGAGGACCTGAGATGAAAGCCCCAGAACCCACATGATAGGAGAAAACTGACTCTTGCAAATGGTCCTCTAACCTCCACGTGTACCTACACACACACACACACACACACACACACACACACACACACACACACAGGGCAGGGGTATAGTCTTCATTATGGAAGTATAGAAGGTAGGGGCATGCTCTGGAGGCAGATTCGGCTGGGTTCAAATCTGCTACTTACTATATGTACTAAGTTTCTCCATCTATACAATGGTATTTTAGCTCATTTGCTGTTGTGGGGGTTATATGACTCATCAAAATGTTTAGAATATACACAGTGAGCAGGGCATGATTGCAAGTCCCCAGGAAGGCAAGGTCTGAAGACCAAGGCCAGGCAACACTGAGGCCTACGAGGCATCCAAATTCAGAGTTGTCATCCAAGATGTGAAGACAAGCAATCAAACAAGCGCCACTTCCCCAAGCTTGCCTTCTCACTGGTGAACGGTGCTGATCCCCAAGCCATGGGCTCACAGCAACTCATTACAAGCACCTAGCATAAACTATTGCATACATTAAGTGTACTACACACTTACTACTTTAAAATTAACTTTCCATATAAGAGGTGTCACATAAGATGAGAAATATACACATAGCTTCCAAGTAAGGTAGGATCTAGCAGCTAGTGGCAAATAAAACCTGACCACTGCCTAGAAACTCTGGTCTTTTTATAGATTATTCAGTTTGATTGGTTTGGAACCAAAGACAAGGAAGGTGACATGGATAGAAAACTGATCACTGGCAAGGTCACCCCCAAGATGTCAAATAGCTTTTTGGAGAATGCTGTAAAGCCAGGGCATGTGGGACCAGCTCACTAGGTAGGCTGGGAGCAGCTAGTTCTCTGAAGGAATTCATCAGCACAATGATACTGCTGGACTCTATGGGCCCTTTGTACCCCGTACTTCACTAAGATGCCCCACTGAGAGCACAAAATGGGAATCAGGTTGTCCTGCTAGCTTTTAATGGGGCAGGCACTTGGGTTTGGGACTAACCACTGGTTTTACTTTTGAGAGTTATGCTAAGGATATACTAGTTCCTTTCTGCGTGGATATCATCCTTGGACAGGTTAATTAGAGATGTCAGACATCAGTTTGGGCCTGCTCAAACTGCTAGCCTTCCACACCCAGAACTGACTGACTTCATGTTTTCTGGACCTGACATGTGTAGCTCTGGAGGAGTCTGACAGGAAATGCTTGTCCTGAATCCTAGTGTCTTCCAAAGCATCAAGGTGTTTTGATCCTGGGGAGGTCTGGATTGAAGTATGGGGGCCACTGAGATACACTGTATTAATGCCTTTTGATTAAACCCCCACCTCCTAGCCTGCTTCCTAAGATGTTCTTAGAAATCATTGGCTGGAATGACCACTGCTTGCCAAAAAGGCAGGCATGTAACTGCATAATGACAATGCTGTCAGCTGTTTCAGGCAGGGTCATGTGCAGAACAGTGAAACTACATTAGAGAAGAAAGAAAACAGCCAGAGAAGAGACAGTCTGAACTAATATCCTAAAAGGAACTGTTAGGAAATAACAGAAGACCATCATGGTGAGAGATTTTGAATGGCAAAGGAAGAGAGTGCTTTATTAAAGACAGCAAGCAGTGTGTTTTAAAGGTGGGGGAACACAAGGACCCTTTGATGCTGGGGTTCCGAGAGCAAAGCCTGCCTGCTGGGGCTTGCTTTTGGTGGTAAGCCTTGCAGACATTTCACTGGTCAGACACCAGGGCAGCAGCAGAAGGTTCCATAACATAACTTTATTATGCTGAACAGATTTCAGCTGCATTTTACATACCCTGGAATTATCCACATCACACATTGACTTAATTGCAGGTAAATTCCACAGCGTCTCCCCTCCTGCTGGAGCAAACACTACTCTGGAGTATCCATCACCTGGCAGGATGAAGAGAGAGAAAGAAAAAGGTTTATGGGTTATTTGATAGAAGTCAGAAACAATTCAAATGAGAAACTACATAGGCAATTCATTATCAGTAGGGAATTCTTTCCTTTGATAAATTCCAGGAGAAAGTGTGTGTGTGCGTGTGCGTGTGTGTGTGTGTGTGTGTGTGTGTGTGTGTGTGTGTGTGACATGGAGGTGCATTAGTTCCACTTTATCTCAGACCCTGTACCCACTAGGTACATGGAAACCTTGTAGTAAGTATGTAACAAATCTATTTTTGATTAGATTATAATTATAGGAAGAAAATGCTGTAAACTTACAAGAGAAACTTAACTGAAAGTCTTTGTTTCTTTAATGGCAGAAGAAATGTTAGAATGCTACATTAGAGAATATCAAAAAGGATCATAGGGTCATAAGTGTAGTTTCTCTGAGATGGAGGGTGGGAGGCCACCTGAGCCCTGAAGCACAGGGCCAGCCAGGACCACAGGAGCATTGCATAGCCTGGCTGTGCCCACGGCTACTCTTCCACAGAGTCTGGAGAAAGAATCTCAAGTCAGAATAACACAAACTGCTTGAACAAGGAGGTGTATGATGTACAGGAAGGTACATGGTTTTTTAATCAGATCTGGCTGTAACCAGGTCCTGCCACTTACCACCTGTGTGGCCTTATGCAAGCAACTGCTAACTGCTCTGGGGCTACTTCATCATCTGTAAATGGTGACAAGATCTATGTCAAACAATCATGAGAATGACCTGGAAAGCAGGTGCTCCATGAAACTGCTTCTGTCTGGGTTATTAAAAAGGTGTGGTATGTATCAAAGAAAACAAAGTAGATTGAATTTTACATTATTAAATGCCTAACTGCATTAACAAAATCAATTGGCAACCATCTTTACAAATGGTTTTACTCACGATCATTCAGTTTGACTTTAGCAAATACTTGTGTTCACCAAGTAGCTATTTTCTTATGTAGACTGAGTTTGAGTACAAAATCATCCTCAAGAAAACAAGTACTTCATTCCCTCTGGGCCCATGAGGGTTTTCATCAAGCCAGAACTTACTGCTCAGAAGACAACTATTGGTGTGGGCTAGCAGAGACAAAAGCCAGACTTACTTCCAGAGATGCTACTGTTCTCAGTTAGACACTGACAAGTGCAGATTAGCAAATATAATACCAGGAAAACACAACACAACAAACAGAGCAGCTCAGACAGACGTAATCATGATTCCGTTTTTCTAACCTGTGTTTTAAGAGGTAGAAAATGTTTGAACTTGAGCTTACACTGCTTCCTAGAGTTAGTATAAAATCAGAATCTCCTCTTTTCCCTGCTGCCTGTCTGATATATCAAGATCTAAGTGGGTCCTTTGGTATCTAATGAGGCAGGGGAATATATAATGGGGGGGGAGTTCAACAAGTTGAAATCAAGACAATGTTCCTATTAACATCTGTTCAGCCACAGACTATTACCCTTAATCCTCATTCTTAATCACTGCTCACTGAACATCTAACATATCATCTACAGTTCCCTAGCACCTCCTGTATAGCCTCCCTTAGCAGCTGCCATGCAACAAACAACAAACAAACTTTATATGTAACTGAATTTCTCTAGTGAGTTGGCTGCCAACATTTAGAGGTTTGTGGGTCCACACTGAAATCTGGATTCTTGCAGTGCCTGGGACTCAATTCTGTGAGGCCCCACTCTGGCCACTTTTTCAGAGAATAGGTGCCCCAGGGCTCCAGCCTCAGCACCATGCCCACATGTCCTTTCCCTAGGCTGATCCACTTACAAACCCCTGGGCCTCTGTACCAGACTTTGTTCACCTGTCTGTTTCCACTGGAAGGTGATGGAGCATGGTTCTTTCTGATCTGGGCCAGTTCGCCCTCATGGTCCCTCATTTCTGGGAGGTCATCACATTGATGGGGAACTCAGCGCGGACACCCAAACAATATAGGGCTCTACAGCCAGTAGGACCTGAATACTACAGCCAAGAATTCCTGCACTCAGGTGATTCTCCTGCCTCAGCCACAGAGTAACTGGGTCTACAGGCATGCATCACCATGCATGTGTATAGTTCTTATAGATTTGCTTTCACTTAAACAAAGCTACAAAATTTCTTTAAACTAATAGATTATCTTAGAATTCAATAAAAATATGTACTTATTATTTGATCCAGAAATAAATAGGAAAAAGAATTTGATATGACTTGAAAATTCAGACAAGGTATAAAATTCTATTAATCTCTTCCTTGAATCTGCACAGAACCCTTTCCTTAATTTTTAATCACAGATAAATTCAGACTAGTGCCTGGCCACCCTAGACAGAGAGTATGTTACTTACTTAGCTGCCATCTATCTCTCTGACTACAGAATCAGGGAAGCTGTTATATGGGCTGCATTTCCTGACTTTGATCTCACTGTTTTGCCCCTCAGGAAGCTGCTGAGGACTCTGCCCATCCAGAAGCTAGCTCACTCACTTGGAACATCGCAGAAAAAGCTGTCTTTCTGGAAATTCCAGTCCACTTCTCGTCTCTCTCTCTCATGATGATCGTCTGACCATCTGTCATCCCGGTGGCTGAAATTGAAAAACAATCTCATCTTTGATAAAGTCCTAGCTTTCCAAGGAGATAAGCAGATTCTAACAGTACAACCCTAAGGCTTCTTAGCATCTAAGATACTAAGCTGGAAAGATTCACGTGAGCAACATTAGTTTTTCCATGTGTAAAAACTCTTCATCTTTTATCATAGTACAGCCAAGACGTTTTAATGACAAGTTTAACTTAATAGCAAAGATCTTTGCTTGAGCCTTTGAGCTTTATGTTTTAATTTAGCCATTTTTGTTCAGGCAATAAGAAGGATTCATTAAGTAATATTTTATTTAAAAGTCATATAAAGTAAACAATTACCTTTTGGCTTGCTCTTCTGCATATTTATAAGGATAGTTTGCTAGTGTTGCTTTGTATCCTGTATTTTTCATCATGTTGTTCCATGTGACCAGCCTTTGGCCTATCGCAGTTCCTCTTGGTTCAAAACCCTAAGACAAAATATTACATGTTCCCATTGGTTTACTCCATGTCCACTAATCACAATGATGTTAACGGCTTAAGAAAGCAGTATCAAAGCGACGCAGAGTTTTCAAGTGGAAACACAGGAATTCCTCACGACAGCAGGGTAGCCTGTGTTAACATGCTGCCTTTCAGAAAACAATCATTTCTTTGCTATGATAGTCATCTGGTTCTCTAGCTACACGTCTTAGGAAATGGGAAAAGCATATCAGAAACTTACTTGTGCCTAAATATTTAGTAAGTGCTTAATTCTAATTTGTAAAAATTATGGTAAAATTAAATTATGTTATACATTGTTACAGTGTTTTAGCAAGAATATATCATTATCCTTGATCACATCTTTCTCACTATTCCACCCCAGAAGAACATTTACCTAACAGATCCTGTTACATGGAAATGTTTTTAACTTTAACAGATCCTGTTACATGGAAATGTTTTTAACTTCTGGGAGGTGGGGCGAGATACACAGTATTAAAATCTTTATGAAAATACTTTCAGAGTTTGTATATTCTTCAATATGTTGCTCCTTAATGAAACATGGGGACAGTGAAGTGGGGACAGCTTGAGCTGAGAGTGAACAAGTTCCTTGACCTTCCCTAAGAGCATAGGGTAATACATCTGGGTTTTTTGTTTGTTTTTATTTTTGTTTTCAAGACAGGGTTTCATAGCTGTCCTAGAACCTCCTCTGGAGACCAGGCTGGCTTCCAGCTCACAGAGATCTGCGTGCCTCTGCCTCTGGGATTAAAAAGTGTTGGGATTAAAGACATGTGGCACCACACCCTGCTAATAACACAGCTCTACTTGCAGAAAGAGGGCTGTAGGGTTACTGGTGGCTGTAGTAGGCTTTTAAAGAAACGGGAGGCTGATGTAGTATCTTAGACCTGTAATTCTAGCACTCATGGGGCTGAGGCAGGAAAATGTCAAGTTCCAGGGGCCACAGTGTAAGGCTCTAAGAAACACAGAGGAAGAGGGCTGCTAATAGAATGTACCACATCTTAAGGACTTAGTTCAGGGAGATGGTTTGCAGCTTAGGACAGGTCAAGTTCTTACCAGCAGTGGGTCGGAGAAGTCAGGAAGCTCCGGGACTAAGACTCCCACCAGGGCACAGACCACGATGAGCATAGTGCACATGCCCAGGACCACCACGGGCCAGTCAGCTAGCAGGGCTGCGTAACTACAAGACACAAAGTGAGCAGAGAGAGCTCCTCTGAGAAACAGTATGGAGGGAAAGGCTACACACTGGAGCGGTGTTAGCTCCCCATTAGATCAGCACAGTTGTTCACCAGTATGATTAGAAATAGTTATACATACTGATGCCAAAAATTCTAAGATCATTGTCCTCCGATAAAATAGCAGTGGTTAGTGGCCACAGGCTCCTGGATCAGTACAAGTCAAATAACAGTTTGTGTCTGTATGTATGCCTGGGAAGAAGATGACTAAAAAGCTGTATTTTATCGGCACAAAGAAGAAAGAAACAAAATAAAAAAACACAGGTTCCATTTTGCAGTGTCTTTTAGAACCTTTATTTCTGTCCTTATTTTCTTTTTCCATACTTTTAATTAGCTCTTTTAAAAGAAAAAAAGAGTCCATTAACAGGTTCCTGTAGTGAACTCTCCAAACATCCAAATTATACTTCCCAGAGCCACTTTCTATCTTCCTAGAAATAAACTAATGAAGAGTATCAGCAGACTGTGAGTGGACGAGAGCAGAGGCATTGGCTGTATTCAGTGTGGCATCAGTGCCTACAACAGTGCTTTGTAGGAGAGGCTCAAATAATTTGTGCTGACCAGCGGAACACTGCCCCAGGTTCCTACCACTCCTTGGCCCTCCAGCCCTCACAGGTTGTCTCTAGTCTTGTCCTCTGCCTCAGAATCTCCCTCCATCACTAGCTTTCTTTACACACCATCTCTGACTGGGAGGGCCACTCTTGTGCCCTCCTGGACTGTGCTTTGCCATCCTCACTAACAGGTATGAACCAAGTGCCTGCCGGAGCCTTGACAGCCTGAGGTTCTTGTTGCTCCAGTCTTTATTAGAAGACGCTCCAAGACACCCAGTGAGACTGCTACTCTCAGGTTCTCAACAAAGGCAGTCCACTGTGCTATTTACTGTGAAGCCCAGCTCTGGTCCATGTGAAAGAGACTTAATTACATATGTAAGAAACTTCTTGGAGAACATGCTAGCAATTACAAGTAAAGCTGGAGATCTACATGCCTGCAAATACTGCTGTATAGCCCTTCTAAACTCCACACAGAGTGCTGGCTTTCATCTTCCAAGAACTGACTCTATGGGTATATTTCCTTCAAATCACCACTCTAATAAAAAAAATAAGCCACACTCTAGTTATGCCTTAAGGGGCTTGCCCTTGCATCTTCAATGCTTGTTCTTTTAAAATAACTTTATATAAATAACAATCTGACCTCACTGCAGTGCTAATGGCTCATGTGCTTAAAAAGACCACTACCTAAATCATTCTTATATCCACCTTAGTGGAAAAACTGAGGCACAGACAGGTAAGAGATTAGTTCAATCATAGAGCCCTGGGTAACCTGGCTCTCGAATCCTGCTTTTAACTACTGTGTTTCCATCTGTCTCTTCAAACACAGCGAAACTAAAGACACGAGGAAGAAGCAAACTTGTCAAATTCTTCTTCAAATTCACTTTAAAATTTCTCAGGCTGGAAACAGGCTCCTCACAACCCAAAGACAAAAGTGCTGTTTCCAGTGTCCACAGCTGTCTCTCTAGCTACCTTTGCCAAACCTTAATCCCAGCACTCGGGAGACAGAGGCAGGTGGATCTCCGTGAGCTCCAGACCAGCTTAGTCTACATAGTGAGTTCCAGGGCAGCCAGAGTTAGAATGAGACTGTCTCATTATGTAAGAATAAAACTTCTAGTCCCTCTAGCAGTTAATTTCTCTGTGCAAAATCACATAGACTACTTGATACTGAGTTAGTTAAACATTATTTGCCTGATTGCAATCGCTGGATTTAAGACTTTATCAAAGTAACATTTTGTTAGGCAAGATAGATGCCTTTAAGGGTAACTAAAGCTGTAATGGGAATATGAATCCCAAAGTGCTGCCTGTGGCTGTTCAAATGTCCTCTGAGTGGCTACATATACATTGTAAACACCCTACTCCACCAAACACAGTAAGGAAATCGCTGGTTTTGAAGCAATAATGCTCTTCATCTGAGTGGTGCTTTTGAGGCATTCTGTTCATCACTCATACTTTAGAAAGAGCCTTTTACATTAAACCCATAAATACCAGTCCATGAAATGAGAATGGCTCCAGACCTAAGCGTTTATTTGTTACAGTCTAACAAATCCACTCTTTTCAGTGAACCGGAAGTTGTTTCGTCTTACAAACATGTTATCAATAGAGGACAGTGGTTCTGCATTGCTCAGTTTTCATTTGTAGCTTAATTTATCCAGAATGATGTTTTGCTTTGTGTTCTCGGGAAATATGCACACATGCACAGAAACTCTAAAAATCTCTTTCAATAATGGCTTTCCTTCCCTTTGAAAACATTTGGTTTTGATTTCCACATGCTGCAAACATGCACCAGCGACATGTGGATGCTTTCTGGTTAGTTCTTGAGCTCATTCTTTTACACACATTTAACCCACTATATCACAACTCCTTCCACACACAGCAGATGTCTCACTCACTGGCCTCTCCTAGAGACAACCATCCCGAGCATGCTCAGCACTGTGGAGGAAATTCATAGCCATTTAGACAAGTGCTTCTCCTGAAGAGCACAAGTGGCTGACAGGGCTTCTGTCCCTTTTACTGACGAGGCCCAGTTATGGCCACTACAAAGAAAAAGCATGTTTCATGTGTGATATGAAATCCAGACAATGGTTATAATATCATGATAAAAAACCTGTAAAACTGGGAGGAATAAAAGAAATTTAAAATGACCTATAAAATATATACAGACACACCTATAACATTTTACTTTGGACCAACTGTAAAGTATGTACATATTTTCTTTCAAAAGTGAACCATGTGTGCCTTAGAACAGTTTTTAAAAGGACTGATCCTTTTTTGCAAGCCTCTCTGCACATCAGGTTACATTTATCCTGCACGCACCTGCTCTAACTGGGAGACAATTAGACAGGAATACAGCACAACTCTGAATGTGGTCCTCTGTAACATCTGGATTAGGCAGGGAGTGACCTGGAGAGACTGGGGAGCTCTCCCTGAGGAGAGGGCCTGCAGCTCTATTGTAGCCACCACTGTATAAAGCTTATGACATCCTTCAGTTGGCTGTCTCAAGTCCTCTTAGTAATAGATGTCTTAAATGTTTCTATGCACCATGACTCTATGGAGTGAGTGGACAGGATAGCTCCCTGGTGAGGATGGCACTGTGCTAGACTGGTTATCAGTAGGAAGTCCCTTGAATACGCTTACAGAGGCCCAACCATACTGTCAGGCTTACTCTGAAGATAGGCCAGAAATAGCTGTTAGGAAAGGCCCTACACAACTACCTTATGCTCAGGTCACTGACTTCCCAGGAACCTCCACAGTGAATTATCTATTCTCTCATGGCTTACCCTCTGTGGCCTCTCAGGAAACCTGCTCTCTCCACAAGCTTCCTGAAAGGGTGTAACTTGACTGGATGTCCCTTTTATTGACCACCCCAGGCCTTAACCCTAACAGCTGCACTCTCCTGTTTGACACTACCTAAATCAACTACATGGTCTTGGTGTCTACTCTAAGATCTTGTGTTCTCCCTTCTTTCCTAAATAATCCCTTTCCCCCAGCTTATTGCTTTCCTCCCAAATCCTCCCAATTTTTCTTGTCCCTCAAGGGTGAACATTTCATAATGTTTCTAGTGCCATCAACTGTCAACCTAATGGGAAGGACAACTCAGGTTTGAGAAATTCATACAGAAACAGGACAAACGACTGTTTCCTTTGTGCGAGGTTACAAATCCATCTAACAGGACATCAAATAGTAAGATGCAAGGCATGGTGGGAATGCAAAGAGCGGCAGACAGACCTGTGCTCAAGGAGTTTACAGCTCAGTACAGAAAATCAGACAGGTTCAGATACCTACAAAAGCAGGTAAACAGGAGGCCTTGAAACAGAACTTATGCTTGGCCAGGGAAAAAGAGAAAGTTATGTCCACGTGAACTGGAAAATCAGGAAAGGCTTTTCTGAGTAGGTTGTATTTATAAATAAATGTGCTAAAAAGGAGAAATTAAGATTCTTAAAAAAAGTCAGCTTGGTAACAGAGGAAAATCCAAATCTTTTCAAATATTAAAATTTTAGTCTTCTGAGAAAAATTATTATTTCTAGATAAGTGAGATTATTTTTGTTAATATGGCATGTTGGTTTGTATATCTTTTCCCATGTCTCCATCTCTCTCTCTCTCTCTCAGAAAGGGGCAGGCGTGGAAGGACTAGATCAAGCACGGCATACGTGCAGCATGACAGCATATGGTCAGGCCCTGACACATGCTAGACTGTGAGTGACCGGGAGGACAACATGCTGAAGAGAATGAGTCACAGCGGACAAGGGTTGGATGAGACCTCTCAAGTGAGAGGCTTAGAGTAGTCAAGCTTATAGAATCAAGAAAATAGAACAGAATCATGGTTGCCAGGACAATGGCAAAAAGAAATGAAGACAAAGTGTGTATGTGTGTGTATATACATATATATGCATGTACGTATACTGTCACAAAATTGTGCTCTTCAAAATGGCAGACAGCTGGGCTGGGGAGCTGGCTCAGTGGATACAGTGCTTGCCGTGTAAACATAAAGACCTGAGTTTAGCTCTTCAGCACTGTCCGTGAGAGGTGCTGTCTCAGGAGCTACTGTGGAGAGTCACAGAGGATGGGAGCGGCACACGGAGGCGAGCCCTGCCCCAACAGTGGAAGTGCAGATGCTGTTGGTTAGAAGTGCCTGTTTAAGAGGTGATGGGCCCTGGGCTCAGTCCCTAGTGTCACAGACACCCAACAAGGTTAAAATGTAATTTATACAGTTTTTTTTTCCTAAAATATTAAGTGTTTTTTAAACAGGAGCATTTGATAATGAGAATTTTATTTTAGACAGTGAGTACTCCCCTTGGGAGGCTGAGTTCTGCTCTAGGGCTGTGGTTCTCCACCTTTCCAATGCCGCAGTCATGTTTTGGTAACCCCCAACCATAAAATTATTTCATTTCTATTTTATAACTGTAATTTTGCTACTGTTATGAATTATAATGTAAATCTCTGATGTGAAGGGTTGTATGACATGTGACCCTGTGACAGGGCTGCTCCATCCCTAGAGGGCTCTCAAGGCACACACGTGTTGAGAACTGCTGCCCTAGGCAGTGAGTGGGAGGGTTGGATTCTCTTCTACCTGAGCCTCTGTGACTTCAAGTTTAAGTGTGATGACTGTACCTAGATCACTCTGTAAGAGCACAGGACAGCGTCTTTGCTTTACTTTCAAGAATTGTATCTATTAATGTTTTCTAGGGTTCAGCAGTTAATAGTGAATATGGCTCTGCAAGGGTCAACATTCCCCACATTCCCTGTGTACACCACTTACTTCAAGTGTCTCACAACCAGCTGTAGCTCTTCCTTCAGATCAGAAACTGCTATTCTTCACAGGCATCCACACTCATGAACATTTACCCCCAGACATGTACAAACATACATACATACATACATACATAATTTAAAAAAAATTCCACATAAACAAATACCTTCACCTTAATACAGTTACAATTTTTAAAAAGAAAAAACATCTATTGCATTTGAAATAAACTACCATTAATTCAAGTCACACTAGTTAGCAGAACGGTAGATATACTGTTATTCAGACAATGGAGGTGCATGTGACCTGCCCCCTCCTGCCAACAAAAAGGATAGGGAAGCCAACGTACATAGAAAAGAATGCAGAATAGTTCACAAATCTAAATGCACACCCCAAGAGAATTTAAGGTGTAAGAAAATCTACCGTAAGTTTGAAAAACATTTTTATAGATATGGGTTCTGAAAGCAGTCAATGTATAAGAAATGTGTTTTTCCTTTACAAAAATGTGAATGAAGAAGTAGAAAAGAAGAAATTATAGAGAAAGTAGAGTGATAGAAACCGCAGTTTATTAGCAAATGAGATTACTTAAGTTACTCTACCTTTTCGGGAACTTGAACGGTCTGGATGGCCTGGGGAGGGGAGAGAAAAAAAGCAAAGAAATGATCAGAAAAAGAGCTGCAGAATGTAAGAACATCCCACATACACACCAATGTTTGACTCAGTATCCTTCCTATGAAGACTCCCAGGAGGGTTAAGAGAGATGATCTGGGGGATGTCAAACACACGTGGGGAAACTGAACCCCTACCACAGCGTCTGTACTCCACAAGCCACGGTCAAGTGGCTGAGAAGAGGTAGCACCTTTGAGGACTCCTGATGCCCACAGATCCCCTCCCCTCTCTCTGATAGAAGTTCTCTCCCTAAGCCTCTTTTTATCCCCCAACATGACCTCAGTACCTTCTTGTGCTAGAAATATTCTGTTTTCTCTTTGAAATACCAGCTGACTCGTTAGCTTTCATTTTCTTGCTACTTACCTTCCCAATCCACTTTAACAAGGATGGGCTTGTACTTCAAATCACCACCTTCCCATGGTGTCTGTAACCATTCCCTCTCATTACTGGTACTCACCCAAATACACAACATTGAGCTTGCTACTGAAATCCCTCAAACTCGGCCTCAACTTCTAAACTCTTCATCCCTACCAGATCCATTAATTTCTCATTTGCTGGCCCATGGTAACCTTTTAAATAAATATTTGGTGAACAAACAAAGCCCACTATTCATGTTTCACTGCTCTATAGCACAGTGGTTCAGTGTGGCCTAGAGACCACAGGGAGTTCCTGAGACCCTCTCATGAGGTCTGTGAGGGTCCAAATATCTATGGAAGGCCAGATTTTCTTCATACACTTCAGGCAGGCTGCAACACAAAGCCTCCAATCAAAACCCTATTCTGTTCTGATAACCACACATCAGAGAGACCCACAAGAAAAAAAAAAAAAAAAACAGAAATACACACACCACAAGCTATATTGCTAAAGTAGTTTCATAAAATGTCACTTATATTAATTAATACATAATAGACTTATTATTATATATTGCTACTCTCAGTATTGGGAGATTGAACACAGCCACACACATACAAAGCAAATATTCCAACAGACTTATTAAAGACTCTCTTTTTAAAATTTTTAAGAGAATCTCATCAAGTTATTTGAGCTTGCATTGACCTCATTCTGCAGCTCAGGCTCAGCTCCAGTGTTCTATCCTGTAATTTCATCCTCCTGAGTGGCTAGGATTTCAGCTTTGTTTAACCAGGGTATGTATGTATGTATGTATGTATGTATGTATGTATGTATGTATGTATACAGGGTTTCTCTATTTAGTCCTGGCAGTACCGGAACTCACTCTGTAAATCAGGCTGTCCTTGAACTTACAGAGATCCACCTGTCCTTGCCTTCTAAGTGTTAGGATTAAAGGTGTGCATCACCACTGCCTGGCTGCTATTATTATCACCAACTTGAATAACTTAAATTTTCTCAGATTCAATATCAGTATCATACATTTCAGTTATTACACATGAAACACAATCCCTTTCCAGTTGTGTAAAGGGGCCATGAGAAGAAAAGTTTGAGAATGATTTCATTAATACAGTCCATGTGGCTATCTACTTACCGAGTGACTGTACTGTTTGCTTCAGATACTCCCCAAGTAAAATCTACTGCTACCCAATGCAGTTGGAGGAAAGAAAGCAACCTGCAAAGCTGCCTCCAGTTCTCCATCCCAAGCCCTGACCCCTCCCACCCCAAGCCCTGACCCTCCCGCCCCAAGCTCTGACCCCTCCCACCCCAAGCCCTGACCCTCCCGCCCCAAGCTCTGACTCCTCACAGCCTACTCTGGGATTTCTTGAGGAGCAAAAGTTTTCTTTCTTACTTTCATCTTCATGTGTCACTAAATTTCTTTAAAATATATTTATTTAATTCCCAGCAAAGCTATGAATGATGGGCTCTAAACTTCATGCACTTTGCATTGTAGAATGCATTATGAGAGAATCTATTTCTACAAAAGATATGTGTTCTCCATTTCATGATGTATTCACAAACCTATTAAAATGGTCACAATGAAGAAGAGAGCAGAGGTCCAGAAATGGATCTTTGAGAGCAAGCACTCTGATACTATTCCACCCTCAGTTTCAGCCAGACCTTCTCTGGCTACTGGCCATCTGCATTCTTAGCAGCAGAGCTGTAAGGAGAACTGGAACTTCCTTAACAAAAAATGTTTTTATTTAAAATGAAATTGCATAGCTTTCCCTTACCCTCTCCTCCTCCAGGCCTGCCCGTGTCTTCCTCCCCGTCTCAAGTTGAAAACCTTTTCTCTGGTCATTAATCTTTGTGTGTGTGTGTGCACCCACATACAAATATATAAATATGCACTGATGAGTCTGTTTTTTCGTTGTTAGCACTCTACATTGGACATCTGAGAAGTGGGCTCATGTCTGGGAGAGGCTAATCTCCCTTCCCTTACAGACAGTAGATGTAGTTCTTTGTCCAGGGCTGGGACCTGCAGAACACTCCCCTTCCGCATTCACATCTCCACTGATCACTGCCGCCCCCAGCGCGGCTTGTGAGCCTTTTCTCTGAAGATCCTTGATGGCTAATTTGCTGCTGCCTGAGCTGTGGCTGTGTGTATTACCATGAAAGGGGGACCCAGAGGGACAACTGTGTTGTACAGTACTAATATCTCTACATAAGAAGTTTCTTTTCTTTTGAGACATGTGGACTCAGTAAGAGCAATATAGGAGAGGTGTGTGCTTTGTAATAAGACAATATTATATATTATACAAAAACAAAAAGGTTTGTGCTTTATAAGACAATATTCACAGCATTACTAAGAATACTTAATATTCTTTCTCCGTAAGTAGAAATTATTTTTAAACTCAAAAAACTACGTGCCAAGAGAAGAAACATCTGTACTCTCATTTCTCTACCACAGAATAATATACGGTCTCTTTGTAGATATAAGTCAATACTTGTTATGTTAGTATGTGGGCACATGTTATTACTCTGTTCTTGTTCAGTGATGTAAAGTCAGTACCAGTAGGAATAAAAACAGCAAGACTGGGGACACAAGTAACAATGTGGGTACATTTAATTTCCTCCTCTCTCTCAAACACACACACACACACACACACACACACACACACACACACACACACACACACACACACTCATGTCAAAACCAAGCTACTTTACATTTTCCTCCTTTGGTCTGTGTCTCTGCACCCTACAACAGAAAGTCTGTGATTCAGTTTCCTAGAAACTTTTACTTGTATGGTTAAATGAAAAATTCTTTTTTAAAAAAGCATGTTACATGTACTCGGTGACCATAAAATCAGAACTTGTGCTAGGTTGACAGCCTCGTCATCTAAACCACACAGAAGTCATTGTCTTTCTCTGCTTTAGGACTTGGGATGTTTGTAAATATCCTGATAATACTGACTAATACTAATCTATGATGGTTTCTCCAAACCTTTTATATTTGTTTATTTATGCCTAACTTAATAGTAATTTTACTTGGTAGCAGTTATTTTTATTTAATTTTCCAAAGGCAGTAATTTTCTTCTTAAAACAAAAACAAACAAACAAACAAACAAAAACAACAGCTTTCTTTCAGTGCCTACACACAAATAGAGTGTGTTAATTTTTTTAAATTAGGAGACATAATTATAAGGACAGGACCACCTAGTACTGTATGTTTGGTAAGCACTGTTTCAATTGCTGGGAGGGGAAGTGTGTGTCTGGAGGAGAGACTAGCTCCCTCCCGTCACTGCGGAGGATTGCTGGGGCCCGGGGCTGTGTGTACAGGGGATGTGTGAACTGGCACAGGAGCATGGGGCAGAGCTTAGAAGCAAAGACAGAGGTGAAGCATCCTTTCCCTAAAAATGTTCACTCCTGGAGAAATCTTAAAATCATCAAGAAATCATTTTTTTAATAAATCTATGGGAGAATCTATGAACCCATATTTTCAAATGTAACTACATACTAATTTTTATAACAATATTGAGATATAATTCACATACCACATCTACATTCACTTAGAGTAATATATATGTGTATATATGTACAGTATCACTTTCACAGAGCTGAGTAACCAAAATCACAACTACACACTAACATTTAAAAACCTAAGCCACAAAACCCCATGTACAGAGCTATTAATGAGCTATGGAAAAAACCTTATTCTGCACACAGAGAGACAAAGGCTCTGGGCATCGATGTAAACCACTGTATACTGAGCCTTCATCTCTTACTCAGTTTCCTGGTCACACATGTCCTCAGGACCTCTTGAAATTCCACCAGTTAAAAGGTGTTGCTATGCTTAGACCAAAAATGGCTCACAGAGCTACAATTCTGGACTATATCATAGCGAGAATTTGCAAAGAAATGGGATTTTATGGCAAACATTTGGGCTGTAAAATACATAAACATTCCTTACTCCCACTCAACCCCATCACATTTTGTTTTTAAACCGAGAAATTCATTGTGGATCTATGACCACTTTATTCCCTACAGGGAGGATTCTTTCTGCTTGAGCACAGACTTCATTTTACTTTAAATTTGAGACAATATGTAGAAACTGTCAGCATCAGCTGAAAAAGAAAAATTGAGGTTAGCACGAAGACAGCCCCTCCTGGGGAAACATTGGATTCTTTTGAAGTTTCTATACTAACAAGCATGACAAGCAGATGTTAGAACCCTTCACATACCCCCTCACACACCACAGGTGGAACAGCCCAAATCTGTCCGATTTGCAGGGCTGCTTCTTTAACATCCTCAAATGGCACTGTGGAAAGAGGTCATGGGAAAGAAGCTGAATGTGGCTAGTGGCTCCTCTGTCCATCACAGCTTCCACATTTACTCTTTAATATCCAGATAATCAAAACCCTGCTGAATGATTTTTCATCTTAATTTCAGTATCTGCAATCAAAACCAGTAAAAACAGATACACAAGTAATTACGGGCTTTATTTACCTTTTGGCATCGTATGGTCAAAGCACAAATCTGCTTCTAAACAGCCAAACCATCCAACCCAAGAAACAACAGCTTTCAGCAGCAGAATCTGCCTGTTCTTTGTTAGATTTAGCCTCTACTCCTGCAGAGAAGGCCCAAAGAAAGGCAGCAGTTGTACATTCTATGACACACTCTCTCACACCATGGTGTAGCTAAGGCGGGGTGGGTCTTGACAGTTCCTAGCTGTCGACTGGCTACAGTGACATGATCTTGCTCAAGAAAGCATCAAGTAGGCTTTTAAAATGCACTCAGAAACCAGAGTACTTATAATTAGTAACAGCCACCAGCATCTCATGCCAGGGAAGGGCAATGGTTTGGGGCAGTCTGGTGTCAGTCCTCTGATGGCTAGTGACTGCCCAGCGCACGCACAAAGGCAGAACCAGTCAAGGAGGACAGTGAGGCAAGTGGAGCTTTCAAAGGTGACAGACAGAGAGAAGTGGAGAAGAAGCAAAGTCCACAGGAGCCACGTAGGCTCTAGGCCTGTTTCTGACAACTTCTTTCTTTTCATAATTTTTAGAAAGAAAGAAGGCGAGATTTTAGGACAAAGGCGTGAAGAGGGGGATAGAAAACAAACCCTGTTCCAGCTGGGGTCTTCCTGATAGCTGCAGAATGACCACTGCAGTGTCAGCTTTACACATTCCAGTTAGCTCCTGGGAGCATTCAGGAGATTGAACCTCTAAAGGATGGCTTTGGGAACTTCTGAGCTTTATAGCAGTCTCCGAATGAAAGCCAGAAAATCCTCAAGCAGCACTTTGGGGCTCAACACTAACACTGCACCTCACTCTAGCACCTCTGTAAGAGGATTCTTTGCAAGGAATGACTCTGCTGGTGTGTTGGAAGAAAGAATCTGAGAAGAGGAATCCACACTTTGATGAGCACTCTTTCAAAGATTTCCAACAAAAACAAAACTGTTCTTCACCATTAAGGATTTCCATGAATCATCACTGGCACACAGGCTACATCTGAAGATGAAACAGATACCCGGAGACAGACTAAGCCTGGACTCCAGGGCATTTTTCATGCACCGCAGATGCATGTTTATGGTCTGTGTCAAGTGACTCGAAGGATAACAATAACCACAACTGCATGTGTAGTGCATTTCCTGAATACTTGAGAGATGGCAGATTCAGAAGTGCTGCCTATCTTGATATCTAGAAATAGCTGCATGGAGGCTGGGCTAATACACAAAATAACAGAGGCTCTCCAGAAGAAGGTGGGGGTGAGAGAGTAGTGATTAAGGAGCACCTGATAGACACCAAACTCTTCATAAATGTTAAAAATAAATTTAGCATATGATCAATAAATATTTTAATTATGAGGAATCTATATATAAGAGAATAATGAAACCAGAAGGTATGTAGGAAGAGTAGGGTTTATCTAAACTTCATGAGCAAGTACCTGCATTACTCAAGGCTTGGGAGCTAGTGTGGGTAACAGTTTCCTGAAAATCACTGATCATTATCCAACAGCAAAATATATTACTACTGTTCTTTTAGGAATGCTGTGAAGCATGGGTAAGTAAGTAATATAGACGACTCATGAAGAAATAAATACAAAGTTGTTCATTATAGGTTCTTTGAACCTCTGTGACTTACTTTACAAGTTTCAATGGTACTGGCCAATAGTTGAACCTAAACATTGGTGGGGACTAACAGCAGGCCTCAGTGTCAGAGCATTGCTCAGAGCACAGTCAGAACCTGGACTGATTCTTAGCACTGATAAAGAGAGGGCATAACTTCCACAAGCCTAACTGGCATGAGGCTGTTAGAACTATAAGGAACCTCAAGAGCCACCCATCCAAAGGAGGAAAAGATCTATAAAAGCGGGACAGCTGGGTCTATAATCCATATCCAACCCTAAAAAAGAGAAGCTGCCCACTGATGTAGGCTGGGGCATTACTGCTTGTTAACTCAAAATGGACAGAGGGCAACTGGGAAAATCTTCTTTTTCAGTAGCAAGTGCTCCAGGTAGACAACAGGGTGTATGCAGACATGCTCAATGAAGTGTGTGTGTATGTGGGGGAATAAAGAGCAAGCTAAATGCCAACCTATCAGCAAGGATGCCTAACAAATGGTGGTATGCCATGCTATGAGATATTGCATGGAATGAATGCACACACACATAGGCTAATATGGAAAGGGCTGCAGGACAAAGCTAACTTTCCCCCATATTATGTGTGTGAGGAGAGAATCAGAAGTGGGCTCCACCACCTATGTTTTCATTTTTTCAAGATTACCATGTAGGTTAAAAAAAAAAAGGAACATTATGCCCCAATAAGAAGTTTCAAAGAACTTAAAAATAGACCGACCTTTGAAAAATACGTAATTCTACTTAAGTCAAATATTTACTACACTTAAATTAAATTTCACCAAGTACTCTTCTCATCATTGGGATTATCTGTGTGATTATGTTTACTAACTTATTACAAATACTCTAGGTCCTTCCTGGGTCTGGTACAGTAGGTCCTGGAGGACAGCTTATACAGCCAGAGCATGTGCCGCTGCCTTAGGCAATCTGCCAGGAAAATATGACCTGTAAGTAAGCACAGTGAGAGACCAATACAAGAATATTCACAATTTAATGGCATACTCTAAATTAAGTGAGCGAGGCAGGAGAACACCCAACTGCAAACTCCGTAAGACATCTCTTGGGACTTGAGCTAAGAAGTAGAATTTGAAGTAGGTATCTGGGAAGGGTTCAACAGGTAGCTAGGAGGCCGGCTAAGGAGGTACATGCTGGGCCAGCACCTGTGCTGGACACTTTCAAAGCAGCATGCACAGTGCTACCAAGAACCTGAACAGGGAGGAGGAATAAAGACTAGAATTTGGGGGACCAAGAGACAAAGGAGGGGATAGAAACAGGAAACCACTAAAGTTCCCCAAGCAAGAACTGATGTGGTGGAAATAGTGTTCTGGAGGATGGTTGTGGTAGTTCTGGGCAGGGTAAAGGAGAGAAGAGAAACAGGAAAGGCAAGGAGCCTGGTTTGGGAGATACTTCAGTGAGTGAAGGTGATACAATGTGGTGACCAAACACCATGAGAGTTTAATTTCAAGACAGAGGAAGCCCCTGAAAATCCTTGTAAACACATGAATCAAGATTACGAGTACTGGCTGTTGTAAGAGTGTATGGTATTACAAGAAAAAAGAAAATTTGGGAAAAACAAAGATTTGTACTTGGTAGGATTACTGTTAACATTTCCTATTCACCTATAGGGTATTTATATGGGATAGTGTGTTTTAGTAAAATGAAAATGCCTAAAGCCATTTTAACATGCCCGGTCTTCAGGTATGAATTTATTCTGTGCTTCCTCAAGTGAAGCCAGTGATAATCTGGGTAAAGACAAAGAGTTGTCTAAAGGATTAGCCGCAAATTGAGGGCAGCTTCATGTCTGGGTAGCTTTTATTAAGCTGAACCCAACAAACATATTCCATTAAGATAAGACACACACTGTACTGCTACTTCCAAAACATCGTGGGTCTATCCATAAAATGCATTAGGTTTTCACCACAAATGACTCATGACTCAGGTAAGATTTTGTATGGTCAACACTCCTCAGTGAAAGCATACGGTAAATTCAAATCAACTGTTTAATTCAATCTAATCTAAAATCGACTCCTTTAGTAGTCAACCAAAGCTTTTATCAATCAGGAAGCAAAAATATAAATGGGCTGGAGAGATGACTCAGTGGCTAAGAGCGCTGGCTTCTCTTTCGGAGTACCTGGGTTTGAATCACAGCACCTACATGCCGGCTAACACCCACCTCTAACAGAAATTGAACATCCTCTTCTGGCTTCCATTGACACTTCATGTACATGGTGCACAGACATACATGTAGACAAAACACCCATACACAGAATAATTACTGAATTCTTCAGTTTTTTATAATTTAATGTTTAGTCTCTAGTATACCTACATAAAGGGTAAAAATTTTAAAATCACATCAAATTTTAATATCTTACTTTCAATTAAAAAAGACTTTGGGGGAAGGAGTTAAAAACAATAAACCCACCTAGCACCCAGAACTACAACATGAACGTGACACTTTCTTGGTGAGGAGGCAAATCTGTGTCCTCAAACATCTACAGAAATTCTCAGATACACTTTTAAAAACAGTAAATGGTAAAACTGATTTTCTCTTACATTTTACATTTTTAACTAAAAAATTAAATTTATGGGGGTTGGGGTATAGCTCAGTTACAGAGCACTTTCCTTGCCATGTATGAGGCCCTGGGTTCATTTGCCAGCACATTCATGCCCACCCTCAACCCCATAATTAATTCAATGACTGTCAAGAACATTAAATAAAGGTCAAAGCAAAACTCTTAACAGTTTTAGTAAGATAATACTGACCCAGAAGGAAATTCTTCTCCACCTAACTAACAAAGAAACAAAAATCAACTGAGCTTAAGAGAACCGGACGGAGGACACAGGAGAATGGTCTATGGATGAGAAAGCCCTCTCTTTGCCGACACACGTCCTCATGCTGCATAGATGCCCTTGTTAACTTGGGGAGCAAGGAAGCCAAGCTAAGCCATGTTTCATTTTATATTTCTGTGGTTAGGGTTAGGGTTATATATATATACTGAACTTAGGACCTTGTATAAGCTTAGCATGCACTGCACCACTGAACCTCACCCCAGCCTGTTAAAATTCTAAATTCATGTATTTTTCTTCCCCAAACAAGGTCTCATGTAGGCTGAGTCTGGCCTTGAACTCCAGATCCTCCTGCCTCTGCCTCACAAGTGCTGGGTCGCAGGTAAGCACCACCAGGCTCAGCTTTATTTGCAATTCTGAAACCAATCGTGTATACTAGCAATAGTCAAATAATGATGCTACAATATTTAGAAGCATATTTATTGTAAGGATGATGTTTTTAATAAAAAAGACCACTGTTTCCAACTGGGCTTTAACCTCTCTGGCTCCAATTTCCTCATCTGTAAAATAAAGAGTTGGATTAAATTGTTTCCAAGGTCCTTTCCTGCTGTGAAATTCTATTACATTCTGCTCTGGAATTTTAGACAATTCAGATCACTCTATCTTCTGTCTCCTGGGAAGCATTTCAACACTGTCAGGATGAAAACTGCTGAACCAAGCACCAACCAAATCCAACTCCTGCGTTAAACATTTCATGTACATGTCACCAGAAAACCCCCAGGCTTAAAATTTTAAGGATCTAAGTTAAGATTTAATGAGAGGGGGAAAAAAAAAAGGTCAGTGGGAAAATGCTCAAAACTGTGATAAGAGATGAGGGCAGAGTCTCCAGGTATTAACTTCAGATGAGCTTGAAGCCTGGCAGGCAAGTGATGTCTAACACAGATGCGAACTGGTGAGCGAGTGATGTCTAACACATCTGTGCTCGTGCCTGCCAGAGCTGGAAACACTATGGGAAATAATGCCAGGTAATTAAGAGGAGCAATTGGCAATCATCTGGCTTGCCACCTCATGAATTTTACTACAATAGCAAAACTCAGAGTACTTGTAGTTGAAAGGGCTATCTTATATTCCCAAAGAATTTGTTCTGAGTTTCCCATCTAATGTCAGAAAGACCAGATATGACCTTTTCTTTTCTAAAAATGTACCTTTGATAGGCTTTTCATTAAGTGTTTTGTCAATTTTAGAATATGAACTTTAATCCAGTGGTAGGGTACTTGCACTCTAGCATGTGCAAGGCCCAGGCTGAAGTTCAGAAAAAAAAATATGATCCTGAATATTTAAGGGAGGAGAAAAGCTTTTGGTCAAAGGTATTTTTCTGAATGTTGATCTTGCTGTCCATTATAAAACACATATATTAATTTTCTTGAGTCTGAAAACTGAATACTCATCCATACTCTCACACAGATAAAACCTGTGGCTTCTCCTATGCCTAGTACATCTGTACTCTGGGTTACTGTTTTCTATGTACTTTAATTCTTCTGAAAAAGTAGCTGTATTAGATTTGCCATAGTTTATTACCAATCACATACTTGCAATCCCATTACTTATCTCATAGTTTACACATATATTCCTTATTTAAAGAAATCTTAAGTTAATGCTACATATTACACTTCTGGTAAATACTTTTCCCAGTTAGTATATGTGCATTAAATTTTTTAAAAGTGTGTGTGTGTGTGTTCCAGGAGTCAAGTTTCAGCTTTCTACTGGTACCATGGTAGTCCTGGGGACTGAGCTGAAGCTCAGGCTGTCTGGTTTGGTGACAAGTGTCTTTACACACAGAGCTATCTTGTTGCTTAACACTTTTTAACACAATTTTTCTTACACACATTTTAGTGCTTTCAATAGTTGCAATTTTATTTATAATTTTTATGACTATTTCCACAGCCATTTTTGATCTAAGGTCAGAGTTCCTCATTCCATTTGTTGAAGATCTAGGCCACGACAACTAGTTTGTGATATTTCAATTCTTTTTTTCAGTAATGCCTTTTATTAATATGTTAATATTAAAAGAGTAAAATCCAAAAGCCTATTTCTACAAAAGCACATAAGAATAACATATTGTGGCACACCCATGGATATAAGGAATAGAATTTTCAGGGTATGGTTGATTCATCCTGGTGCAAGCCATGGTTTAGTGTCATCTAGTAGCAGTTTTTCACTGAGGCTTAATACCCAAGGAGATGCACAGGATCCTGCAGCTGACTTCTGGATCTGTAACAGTAGCCATCAAGCCTTGATGTTACATGGTGATTTGAATAAACTGGACTTGGAAAATGATGGGGATCAGAGGATCTATTTCTGTCTTCTGACTTCCTGAAAGGGACTTGCTCATGATTTCATCTATCAGATGCAAAAAAATTTAGCCTGGCCCCTCTGAGTCTAAGACTGGACAGATAGATAACAGAAGCCACTGAGTTAGGAAGAGGTTTTCCTGGCTTAGGTTTTACACATTCTAGGCTTAGTGACATTTTGACCTCAAAATAGGAAAGTCCCAGGATAGACCACATTTAGGAAATGCTAATTCTCTTAAAAACGTACAGTGTTATTCTTTACATTTATTACTTCAGTTAAATTAATTCACAAAGTATTATCAAACCAAAAGAGGCTATTAAAGCCGGGCAGCAGCAGCACATACCTTTAACTTGGGAGGCAGAGGCAGGCAGGTCTCTGTGAGTTTGAAGCCAGCCTGGTCTACACAGCTAGATCCTGGACAGACAGGGCAACACAGAGACAAGTTGTCTTAAAAACCACAAACAAATGAGGGGTGGGGAGAGAGGCCATCAGCTAGACAGGGACATTAGTTCTCAATGGCATGTGCATGCTAAATCATAACACAGAACAAAGATTCTCAAGGAACTTTCCAAAGCCCATGGACTCAATTCCCTAACAGGACATGCAGGATCTCCCACATGCTTTCCTCATGAACAGACATTTCCTATAAAGGAAACTCCTGCAGGATTCTCAGTCAACTGAGCATCCCAAAGTTTTCCCAGACCCTCGTTACAGGATGAGGTATGAGGGGGAAAGGGGCTTATGAATCTGGACACCAAGGCTTTCTCTTGTCATAAATGTTCAAATCACCCTTCCATGCCTTCTTTCCCTAAGTCTGACTCCTCCATCTGGAAAGTTTAAATCTTGCTACAGTCTTGGCGAACTCCTCTCCCACCACCTCAGACAGAGCACCAGGAAGATGGATGACTACCTTCCCTGAGGAGGCTGCCGAAGGACAGCCTTTTATTTCCTCAGCAGTATTAAATCAGTCTTTTGTCATCTCTTTTCCACCCTAAAATTCCAACTCACTAAGCACTCGCTGAGCAACAAAAAAGCAAGGGGTATAATTTCTACTCTCAAGGACCAAAATAGAAGATGAGAGGCTCCCAAACATGCAAGTAGAGACAAGAGGTAAAAATGCAGTGATGTACTCATGCTACAGACTACAGTCCCACCCTGTGAGGTGCTAAAATCAGAACACGGGTCATTTTCACCATCTTGAAATCAGGGGGAAAAATACAAGCAGTAAGTTGAGAACTACATTAGACGGGTCATAGCAGAGAAGCTACTGAGAGCAGGTGAGGCGGCTGGAAATGGACTCTCTCCATCATCCTCCATCCTGTCTGACTCCAGTGACTCCAGCCCAATGGCCTTTCCACTGTTCCAAAGAAAGGCTAAGATCTGTAAAGAAACCTTAGGATGCAGATGCAGCTCTCTCAGATCCCACATGGGATCCTTTTACCACACCATTCAAGTTTCAGACAAAGGCACAGAATCCAAGTAAGTATGATGATTGCACACACACATATACACACACACACACACACACACACACACACACACACACACACACACAGAGTTTCCACTGCTTACACAATGATATTTTAGCACCCAAAAGCCCCCTGTGCCACTTCCTAATCAATGATCACTTCTGTCCTCAGATTCGAGCACTGGAAACTTGGTTGCTTACTGGATCATTCATTTTTTATTAAGAGAGAGATAAAATTTTAAATGGAACCTTACATCATTAAACTTAGATTTAAGAAAATACATAAAATAGTCCAGTAATATCTTAAATGTTTTACTGTTGTAGAATATTATTTTAAGGTATGTTAGTTTCGTTTATGTTGCATTTGTTTAACTCTGTGAAGCTGTGTTACTTTGCCTGTCTAAAACACCCCATGGTCTAATAAAGGACTGAAAGGCCAATAGCAAGGCAGGAGAAAGGATAGGCGGGGCTGGCGGGCAGAGAGAATAAATAGAAGAAATCTGGGAGGAGAATGAAGAAGTAGCCAGAGAAGGAGGAGGATGCCAGGGACCAGCCAACCAGCTACCCAGCCAGGCACAGGGCAGGGGTGAGAATAAGATACACAGAAGTAGGAAAAGGGAAAAGCCAGGAGGCAAAGGGTAGATGGGAAAATTTAAAGTCAAGGGAAGCTGGCTAGAAATTAGCCAAGCTAAGGCTGGACATTTATAATTAAGAATGCGCCTTCGTGTGTGACTTATTTGGGAACTGGGTGGCGGGCCCCCTAAAAGATAAACAACCAACAATAACACTGGATTATGAAGTGAGCACCATCCATCTTTTCTCTTGCAATTTTAAGAAATTCCCAGTCAGATGACTTCAGGTCATAGATCTTAGCTCCCTAATGAGCAATAAAATTTCACCTCACACACATAAAATGTACTTATTACCACTAGCATTCAAAACCCACTGTGTTCCCACATCATCTATCATGTGTAGGCTAGCATGCATATGACAGGTACAGGATGCAGGACCAAGTGCGAGTGTTTTCAGCATACTGTTTCCATGACTCCAAAGTTACCAGAGCAGCCTAAGCATGCTCAGTGCTCTTACAATTACTCTGAGGTCTGTGCAACCAGTGTGATTTCAGTCTTGTGACCTCAAGGATGAACCTTACAAGATGCTTACAGCATAGCTAGATGTGATAACTAGTTCTTTTTTTATTTAAACTTTTTTAAAATTATGACTAAAGTCTCATTTTTTTATCCATGTATCCCTTGTTCCAGCTCCTTCCCCTTTCTGCCCCTCCCAGTCACTCTCTCTTCTCCCCTTCTCCTTATCTCCTTCCCAGCAAGGGCAGAAGGTCCCAGGGTCCCAAGGTGGCTTAGTTATTAAACTACTGTGGAGATTGAAAAAGTTAAAGCAAAAGTTCTCTAAGATGTATGTGGCACACAACTGTGATTAGGAGGAGGGATCCCAAGTCTCTAAAAAGTGCTGAATTGCTTATCCATTAGGCATCCTTTTAAAAGCATGACGTTTATTATGTCAGAATTTTAGAATTCAAGTAAAAATGTATCTAATGTTGGGGGAGGGGCCAATTCAAACACACTTGGACTCAAGTTCTACCACATATTAACTACTGAATTAATATTTTAAAAATTATCCAATTTTTCAGACCTCACTTTCTTCCATAAAGTGTAGATGGCAATAACAGAACTAAATTCCTTGGTTTATTTTCAAAACTGTAAAATATAATGTGATGCCTGGATACAGTAAGGTCCCAATGAAGTCATTAATAATGTCATTATATATTTTAATGGCAGCCTTATGCCACTAAAGCTCAATCATTTAACCAAGAACAAAAATATAGTGCATGACCAAACCCAGTGTCATAATTCTTAAGAGTTTTAAACTCAGATTATTATATCTAACTGTGAAATCTTTTAGAATAATGTTGTAACATACTTTGTTATTAAAATGATTAGAAAGATCATTTTATTACAAAAAATCACAAACTACATAAAGGAAACCACAGGAGAATGGGATGTTATGTAGACACAGTGCTGAAGTACACTCTCAGCAACTTCTGTGACCAGCTGCATTTAATGCAGACTTGATTGATAGTTGGTTATTTTTATGTGAAACATGTATACCTGTGGGTGAGTAGTAGACATACATCATTTCAAAATGTTCACCTTTAACCACTTTGAAATCCAGGTGACACAATTCCAATGTTTCACTTAAATACATTCTGCAATAATTTAATTTTTAGGGTAATTCATAATAATGAAGTTTGTTTTCCTTTATATGATAATCTTAAAATATCTTAGGTTAATTATTTTTACTGAGTATACATAAAATATTTAATCTCTAAACAATGTGATAAAAAACACTGAATTGTCTCTTTTAATACCTACCTGGCCCCAGATTGTGAGTGTGCATTTAGTGGTCAAGATCTGCACTTTAAACATACATATTTAGATTCTACATTTAAACTTACACAGTTAGAGTATAACTGACAGGAATGTGCCAATGTCCTGGAGAAAATGAAGCACATGCTTCTCAGAAGGATCTGTGAGTGACTCAAGGGGGAGGCGAATAAACATCCACAAGCTGGTCTTGCTGCCAGGCTGCTTTCTTGTTTACATCTGTTTACTTTTTACATTTTTTTCCCTGGGAAAACCCAATTCAATAATGATTTATTATTTATTTAGACTGTATGACACATCCAACGTTGCTGTTATTTCAGACTGTATATTTATACTAATAAAATTCTTTTAGATGATATCTTTATTTTGCCCCTCAACATCTATTTACTTTAAAGCTCACCCAAGCACTCACTGGCTACTGATCAGATAGGGAGGGGTGTGGAGCTCTTACCTCCAATTTAGCTGGTACTTAGTCTGCAATTTCTCCCTAAAGCTATTAAGAATATTACTGGGAAGATGTGCTAAAAGACTTTAACAAATGAGGCAAAAATATAGTGAGCATATAAATATCAGATTCCTGTGCCAACGTAGTCAAAAATTAACACCTGGAACTCCACGATGTCTGTCTGCTGCAGACATGGAGAGAAAACTGTGTGTTTATAGGATCTGCTTAACAGTTGTCAATTATAAACAAAGCCTGGTAACTCACAAAGGTACTGCTTAGAGATGTTCCCAAAGAAAAGAAGCTTTGTGCATGAGACACATGATGCTGACTCAGCTACATGGGCCCCTCAAATTTGTATAAGTCAGATGTATGTAACTTTCTCTTGGGCTGGTGAGATGGCTCAGCAGGTGAATAATGAAGAGTTTGCTGCTCAGCCGAGAACCCACCAAGTTTAATCCTCAGGACTCATAAGGTAGAAGAAGAGAAAGGACTCTCTAGGTTGTCTTCTGACCCCCACATTCACACACACATACGATCAAGCAAGAAAACAAACAAAGCTTTCTCTTATTAGTTGTATTTGGTCCCAAGGATCAAGCAAGAAATGAAGCGATTTTGGCCAACAAGAAAGGAATCCTGCATACGAATACAGGGGAGTGGAATAACTAGGGGCCTTAAGGGATAACTTCTTCTTACACTGTTAACAAAATCTTTCTCCTTAAGGCAATCTTAGGTCTAGCATATCTCTGAAAAGTGGCTTTCCTACAGTTAACTGAAAGCTGAAGGAAGCAAGCCACAGACTGTTCATTTTCAAACACATTTAATTTCGGCACTGATCATGGGGACAGTGAGGCAGTATGATCAAAATACCTTAGTGTTCTGTTCCTGGGCAATGCACACCCAACAAGAATCAAGGAATGCTTACTCACCACCAGTGGGAAAGAGCTATCTCAAAACAATGAGAATTCTAAAAGGACGAGCTGCTTAATTAAAAATACTTTTTAAAGACACCAGCTTTGACATTCTTCTCAGCACGTGCAGATTAAGTATATTTGTGGTTTAGTTGGAGGTTATGAAGCAAACAACCCGTGCAAAGTTGCTGTGTATTATAAAGTACTCACTCTCAAACCCAAGCCTTTCTCTGCCAGATTGCTGTGGCGAATGCTGTACTAAACATGTGTAAGGACACATAATATAGCTTTCTTAATGTGACATGAACAATAATCATTAAGAAGAAGCTCGAGAAAAGGTGTAATAAAGCCAGAAATGCCTTGTTAAACTTAAGCAACCTAAGACTGAGGAATGGAGAATGAAGCCTACAATCTGCAAGTCAAGTCCGAACACTAGACACTAATGTTGCCAACTGCAAATCAGTTCAACTGGAGCTCAATGTGGAGTCTAACATTGGAGAGAAGCCCTGTAATGATAGAATGGTACATTTAAATAAGATTTACCTGCATACTCCTTCACAATAAAGCCATTTTAGCTTCCAGTAACCTGTTAGCAAAGCACTGTGCACAGCACAAAAACAAAGCTCCACAGGAGAGCCTCGGGACCTGACTACTTAGTGTTTACTAGAACTCAGACATCATTTCTTGCTAGAGCCCCACTGCACACACAGTAGACACCAACAGTCAATTTCTGATTAGACTTCTATGCTGTAGGGAATTATCCTGCTGGAGGAAGCTGTTCTCAGGCTGGCTCTCCCTGAGCACAGTTCCCCTTCAACACACTCTCCCTAGAACAGCATTCAGAAATGCAAGGGGAAGCTGTCTAGACTGCACATTTGCCCTGATTCCTTTGCTCTTCACTAATGAGACTATGCTTGGCTGTTTGGTTTTATTTTTTACTTGTTAAAATGTTACATTTTTATGTGTACAATTGTTTTGCTTACATTATATGTATCTTAGTGCCTTTGGAGGCCAGAAGAGGGTGTAGGATATCCTGGCGCTAGAGTGACAGGTAGTTGTGAGACACCATGTGGGTGCTGGAAATTGAACCAAGGTCCTTGGACCACTGAGCCATCTCTCCATAACCTGGTTGGCTGTTTTCAAAGTCAGAAACCAGTGCATTTAGGATGAGGAGCTTTAAAGGACAAGAATATATTGCCAAAGACACATAAGGTCTTCACACTTTCTCCCACTACCAAGGAAACATCTCATCATGTGTGATAGACCAGCAAGGTCTAATTCTCAATATCAAAGAATCACACAATATAAGAAGAGCTCGATTGGTGCCCAATTATCTATTTAGTTTTTTCAACATTGTCTGAATGCTTACCAAATGCCAGACACCTTGCTAGGTCCTGAAGAAACAGAATAGTAGAAAAATGGCTTTAAAAACTTAGGGCAATATCAATTTCCCAGGTCTTCTACAGCCATATTTTGAGTACCTGGACAATTGTCCATGTTTGAGAAGCCTCTCCCATTTATTATGACACTTTCTCCAAACAATCCTGTGGTCCATCTCCTTCTTTAGGGCTTATGCAACTTCTAAGCCTTATTTGGTTCCATGAAGTCATTGAATAATTTTTGCCCAAATCATTCCTTTTTAGAAGACCAGAGTTGTTGGATCATAGCTGACTTTTTAACTTCATAAAGTGTTTTTGAAAAATTGAAGTTTGAAATTGTTTGCAAAATTAAAAAAAGACATATCTTGAGAAATCTTTTATCCTTTTGTCTGGTAGATATCCACTGAGCTCCAAATAAGCCTCTGGCACAAAGCTATACTTCAAACTCCCAAATGCCAAGCAATCAGCTGAATATATGATTTGTGTTAAAATGTAATTTTGTACAGCTAATTTTTCTAACAAGAGTTCCAGTATAGCAATCAAGATTATTCTATAAATGTTAAATTCTATATCAATTTTCAATTCCACCTAGCAACACATGTAAGTTTGGGAAGAAGGTGCAGTCATCAGTAGCTGTCTCTCTCTTGGAATCAATAAGTACTCAATCCTTGACAACACCTTTTTAGTAAGCCTTGCTATTTGCCAAGTATCTTACAGCCTTTCAAGAACTCTGAGAAGCCATACCCTCACCCTACTTCCTTCTTTACCTACCAAACAAGCAGTAACATGGAAAGAAATAGAGTGTATCCACTTTATTTCCAAGAGCTATGTTAATTTTATAAAATAAAATTGATCTTGTTTCTTAACATTTATTATTAAAGGCTCACCGAGGCTCATATTCTAAAATGCATTACACACTGTGTGATGCATTCCATGGGGCACAACTCTATAAAATATGCTCTTTTATAATATAAAGAACTCTAAAAGAACTCATGTAATAAAATAAGCCTTTGCTCAACCTGGCTGCCAAACTGACTGACTTTGGCAAGCAAGCTCGGAACATTTTACATATTACAAACATTATCCCTTTTAAATAGTTAACTTGACTATGTTAAGGAATGTAAAAATAAACCCTGGGTTTGGTAAAATCAAGAAGAGGTCTTACCAGACTTCTAACATAATCTGTAACTATCATAACAAGATTATATAATTGGCAGAAAGACTCTGAGTCTGGGCCGGGGAGCCTTTTCAACAACCCCCTTTCTCTAAAAGCTAACTAGTAGACCTCTTTTTTCTTGTGTGGATGGAGAGAAGTATGTAATTTATACTTAAGAAAGAAATGAGGTGTCCCTTTATTTAGACCATGCTGCAGTATGGCTGTGTCTCTGAAACACTACTAAAAGAAGGAAGCAGACAGCAGAGAAGGGCAATAGAACAAGAATGTGGACAGAGCAAAACTTAAAAAGAGAAGAGATGGAGAAATCTGGTGCTCAGCTCTATAGCTGTTACTCCTCCCTTTGTGGGACTGGAAGCTAAGGTAGAGAGATTAAATATTTGCTAAGACCACAAAGCCAGCAGGCAGCAGAGCCAGGCTTCACACACACTGAGTCTCTTCCAAAGGCCAGGCTTTCTCCCCTCACACAGTGTAGCAAGGAGAGAAGAAGGGCTGAGAGGAGGAACCACCATAGGTAGCACTGTTTCTACAGTCAGCAGCACATGTCTACTCGAGACAAGTATGCTTTTCGGCAGATCCCACTTACAGCCCGCACAATGGTAAACTGATGGCCCATGTGAGCTGATGCTTTCAGTTTCAGAGCAGCGAACACGATGATGAGTGTTGGTTTGTGTGGGATCTGCGATCTTCAGATTTTGAAGGATAATGTTTATCTGTTAAACAGTTTTTCCTAATGTAGGGATTTGGTCCTTCAGATTTTGAAGAACATTTTTTAAATCATTTATCATTTCTTTGTTATACACTAAACAAAATGCAACCAATATAACTCCAATTAAGTTGACAATGGGGGTCATCACTCTCAAATATAACTGTTTTTTTTTTTAATGCCACCGAGAGGATTCTGTTGGTAGATTGCTTGCTGTGCAAGCATGAGGACCTGAGTTAAATCCTCTCATGCATGTGAGAAGCCAAGTATGTTGGTGTGCTGCTGGGACCCGTGTGCTGCTGGGACCAGAGTGCTGGTGTGTGCTGCTAGGACCCGTGTGCTGCTGGGACCCGTGTGCTGGTGTGTGCTGCTGGGACCCGTGTGCTGCTGGGACCCGTGTGCTGGTGTGTGCTGCTGGGACCCGTGTGCTGCTGGGACCAGAGTGCTGGTGTGTGCTGCTGGGACCTGAGTTCACTGAGAAAGATTGTCAAAACAAAAAAATTATGTGGAAAACAACTGAGAAGGACATTGGATATGACTCGTGGCCTCCACAGGTAACGTGTGTGTGTGTGTGTGTGTGTGTGTACATGTTCACATACATGTACATACATGTCTGCTCTTCTGTATCACATAAGTTCCATTTTCTGCTATGATTGAAAAAGGATCTCAGCTCCTGTATAGAGCTAAGAAAGGCAGCCTGGTCCAATAAGATGCTCTCTAATGATAAAAATCACCTTCCTCTGTGCTGTCTAGCAAAGCCACTTGCCCTAAGGCCACGGAACACTTACAATGTCACTAGTGTTCCTGAAGAATCTAATTTCAAGTTTTATTGGATTTAAGTGAATGACGAAGGTCTAAAGACCAGACTTTATTCCTTCTTGTAAAAGCTACCTTCCTGGGAATTCTAAAGATGCCAAAGTTTACTTCAAGAAATGAAGACAGAGAACTCTTTCATGGTTTAGTAACTTTTTACTGGTATGAAAGGAAAAGGGATATGAATTTGCACAAGCTTCCTTATTATATTAGCCTGACTTGTACCTGTGTAGTAACATTTCTGTTGAACTTCTGTGCTCCAAATAATGAACCAAATACTCAGGAAGACAAGAACCTACCCACGGTCAGCCCATGCTGGGATCTAAGCATCTTGACCCAGTGTGCACCGCCCTCCCACCTCTGAAGATGAGAACCAGGCTTCCAGTTCTCACCTGTGCCCAGCATTGAACAGTAAGCCCTCAGCGCATACCTGCTACTAGTGAATAGCAACCTTCGATGTTCTCCACCCGGCATCCCAGAAAAATGTCTGGGTTGACTAGGGGTGGCAGGACAAAGCCAAGATGCTAGTCTGTGTCAGTGCCTACGCTGATAAAGAGTACAGAACAACTTTGCTCAAATTTCTTGGCTAAATCAAAAAGCGTTGTCACCAGAGCTAAGGTCAGAGAAGAAGACAGGTCCTGAAGACCAGGCTAGAGCTGTAATGGTACCTTGAGATGTTACAATAGACTTTATTCAAAAGAACATGCATTAAAGGGCTAGCACTCATCTCTTTTAATATAACATATAAATTCTCATTTCTTACTTTTTAGACAAAAAGGCCCTTCATAGACAGTGGCTAAGCTCTTACGGGAGAACAGAAATAAAGCTTCTTAGATAGTCAGAGACTGGCAAACCAGAAACCAAAATAGAAAGAAAACACAGGGGTCAAAAATAATTCTGCGGCAAGTACATGGTAGCAGCATTGCTCAGTTAATTTTTAAGGGGCTAGTGCTAGGGTTCTATGGTCCTCCTGTGGCAAGCATTGCTAATTCTGCATAACTCTTAATTCCTCCAGTGTGCTACACACAACACTCAACAGTAACTGTCTGTATATAAAAGCACCTTCACATGCAATCCCAAATACAGGTTCAACATGACAATGAGCCTATGGCATAGCCAGGGCTCTGTTATAACCAAGAACCCCTGTTTGCAACACCAAATTAAAAGATAAGTGATTGACATTAGAACTCTTGGCTGCTGCTATGTTTGGATACAAACCTCCTTATTATCTATACAGTAATACCATGGCCCTTTCACTTTATTATGGCAGTAAGATCCCAAATGAATAATTGGAGAGTTCTTTCATCAGCTTATGTGGAACATGGCTGTGTCCTGCAGGGCATCTTCCAACCTCTGGATGGCAAACAGCAGATCACTACTGTGAAGGTTTACATAGCTGGACTGTATTTAGGGTATAAAACTAAGAAAATGCCTCAAGATCATTTCAAATGATCCCTCTCTCTCTAAATTTCTTTTTTCTACTCCCTTCTTAAATACATTTTTTAAAGTTAAAAAATAGATTTAAACCTCAAACTTCAGGTTCTTCTGCCTCAGACTTCTGAATTCTGGGATTACAGGCAGGTAAGTATATGCCCTACTCTGCCAAGATCAATATGACTTTATTCTTAATTTATAACCGCCCTCCATGCCCTTTCTCCTCATCTCCATTATTGATTCCTTGCCATCCTTCCAAGGTCAGACAAGTTCCATTCTCAGCCAGACCTAAGTTCATTCACCTCACTGATGCCCACCACCTCTGAACTCTTACAATTCTTTCATTTGTAAAATTCCCATATTTATATACTCCATTTACTCTTCTTTGGAATCCCCCAAGTGACCAGATAGATGAACTGGCTGACACAGGCTTTGCTCTGTGATGGGGAGGGGCTATTTCTTGCCTGTCTGATTTTTTTCCTGACCTCAACCAATTAGTTAACTAATGGCTGAAAAATGGATATGGAGATAAGAATAGATAAGTGAAAAAGTATGGAGCTTTAAAATACTATCTTTTAAGCTACTTTATATTCAGTGACAAATGATATTAAAATGAGATATACTAAAAGTAACTTTTGAGCTGGGCAGTGGTGGTACATGCCTTTAATCCCAGCACTCAGGAGGCAGAGATGGTCAGATCTCTGAGTTCCAGACTGAGTTCAAGACAAGAGTGAGTTCCAGGACAGCTAGAGTTTACACAGAAAAACCCTGTCTTGAAAAAAACAAAAACAAAAACTAAATGTAACTCTTGCAATGATCTTAATGAGTCATAAAATTAAGAGAATTAAAATAAAAATGACAGCTAAGTGATTGACATAATGGCCTCAGGAAGATCAGTCAAGGAGTGAATTGTGCTATGAAAAGGGAAGACGCGGGAAGATGACACCTTAAAGCAGGAAGGAAATGGTGGGGCAAAAGTTACCATCGTCTGTTTGACCTTTAAAAATATTCATGGCTTAAGTGCCTTATGAATAAATAAAGATGCTAAAAATAAAACAAAATAAACATGAGGCAGGCTGATGTGTGGCATTAGGAGTCTTTACCATAGGGCTGTCACCTTCAAGGTACCCTCAATGAAAATGCTGAGTCATAAACACTTTACATCATGCATTGCTAAATGGCAGTATGCATGGTTGAGCATTACAGCACAGAGATGATCTATTGCTGGAAGACATCAGCCTCCAGGATCATCTCCTGAAAGAGCAGGGTAGGACCGTTGATAAAAGCAGTGCAGTGATATACAAATTCTCTTTTTCGGAATTCCTTTATCCTGTTCGGACTCCACAGAACTGATCTTACAATGCAGGTCTATCAAGTACAGGGGCTTTGCTGATAATTTACAGGCTGGAGAATGTGATGCAGTACCTGGCTCAGCGCCTTGCTATGTCACAGCAGAATTCTACAACTAAATACTCACTGGCCTTAGGTCTTTTGAGATAATCCCTAACTGCACTACTGCCCTCATTGTCACTGCCACGTATGTATTACCCTGTAATACACACCCAGTAATGTCATGCTTTCAAGAGTGCTCAAGGGCAACAATCTTTTCTCGTGTGTGTGTGTGTGTGTGTGTGTGTGTGTGTGTGTGTGTGTGTGTGCGCGCGCGTGCGCGCGCGTGTTATGTAGGCATCATGGAGGCCAGAAAAGGGTGCTGGATCCCCTGGAGTCATAGGTAGCTGTGAGTTCCCTAACACGGGAGCTGGAAACTGAACTCAGGTCCTCTGGAAGAGCAGCAAACAAGCCCTCTTAACCAATGAGCCCTCTCCAGCCTGGCATCCCCTTCAGTTATTCTTATAGCATTATACCCTGCTTTAATACTTACATCACCAAGTCCCAGGCTCTCTGGACACCTTAGGCTCTGCTGTCCACTGGAGACTGGATCCCTTTTCTATCTTTTCCATCTCTGTGACTGGAACCCTCACCCACCTCCTCAGAAAATAAAAATCAGCTGTTGATTCTTCTAGACTTTCATCTAATGAATCACTAAATCCACTAAGGTCTACTCCCTCTAAAATTTAGTCTAAAATTAACTTGTTTCTAAATCCTAGTTCAAGTCACCATCATTCGTATAGAACGCTGTCCTCCTATATAACACAGTCCTGGCGCAGTTCAATCTGACCTCCACAAGGAGAATGAAATGCAAATCATTCCATGATTCTTACCTATGATATCACCCAATGCATGGCTCCTCCCAAAACAAAAGAGGTAAAATATCAAGTATTGGCAAGGATGTAAAAAACTGAATTTTGTACACAGCTAGTGGAAATGTAAAATGGTACAACCACTATGAAAAAACAGTATGTAAGTTATTCACAAAGTCAAAAACACAATTGCCATGAGATTCTACAATTCTACCTCTGGTGTGGGTACATAGTTCAAACAACTGAAAGCAGGAATTCCAATAGGCATCTGATACACCCATGCTCACAGTAGCATTACTGACCCAAAAGGCAGTGTCCATATGTCCTTATGCTCATAACAGATGAATATATAAAGAAAATGCAGCACTCACATACTGTCACATGCTATGACTTCATTGAGTCTTGGCAACACACTAGGTGAAAAAAAAAGTCACAAATGGGCTGCAATTTTACATATATGATGTACCCAGACTTGATGGACAAAAAAGGATTATTTCTATCTGCTTAGAATGACACTTCTGGTGTGGGCACATTTGAGTATCCAACACATATTGTTGATTATATATGTAAATAAATGCAAAAACTGTGGGAATCATTCTTTAAACAGAATAAAGTATGCAATATGTACAACATCCTATGCCCAGGAAAGCAGCTAGCTTTGCATCACTCTGTCTAGCTGAGATCTAAAGCAGAATCTGCAGGGACAAGTCTAGGGACCTAGTGTCCTACCACATCTGCAGTAAGTTCACCAGGTTCACAGTATCCCTAGGGCCAACCATGGGCAGTGGCGAGCTCAGCCATTTGCCATCAGCAAGAGTTTTAATGTCACTCCACTTACAGCACACAAAGGACTCTCATTCTATTCAAATGAGGTCATGAAAAAATGCTAAGTAAAATCCAGAAAATCTTGGCACAATCTGGCAATATTGAAAGCTCTGGTTATTTGCCCAGAGTTTTAATGCTTTAAGACTTTCTATATGGGGCCAGCTTCCACAGCTTCACTATGTATACCTAGCTGTCTCACCTCACACTCTACAACAATATATATAACTGATGACTTAACAATATAAATACTTATGAGTATGTAATTTTAGAATCCACTAGTCACAGAGTTTAATTCAACATGGAAAGAGTCCAAACCTGATCATGCACCCCCAGAGCTGTTAGGACAAATCATCTAAGGCTAGCTTTGGGGATCTCTATACATCTCTAGAACACAGAGGCTCTCAGTTCTAATATGGAAATGTACTTCAGAGACCACTCTCTCCCTCTTCTCACATCTCTGTCCTCTCCTCTCTGAAAGAAGAGTAGCCAATCTTGACAATCTGATGAAGGTGAAGACTCTCCCCATACTGGACTTGGCTCTTAACTGACAAGAGAGCCTGCTGCATGTGCACAACGGATTCTCTTCTTCAGTAAAAAGACATTAGGCTGAGCAAAACTTGCCAGGCACAAAAGGATAAATGCAGTGTGACTGTGTGTCCAGGAGCAGGTCAACAGAATGGCTCTGGTGTGTACTGTAGTTAGAGGCAAGGACTAACAGGAAGATGTCTGGAGTGATAGAAACGTTGTGTATCATCCTGAGATGTGGATGATGACACTAATATGTATGAAGTACACCTTGATTATAAAGGGAATGCTGTTCTCTTTCTTGTTCATAAAAAATTACTGCCTAAAACCACACAATAATACTTTGTGCTTACAAAGAACTTAGTACTCTATAAAACATGCCATCACTGCTTACTTGCAGTGGATAGGACTTAACTTCCACATGACAAGTACCTCTGAAAAGCTCATCTAAAAGAAAGTGGGCTGAGGCACAGAGGCAGAAGGACTCATAGTGATGACAATTCTTATACCACTTGCAAAATACCAGATCTAAAAATGTATTAAAATCTCATGCTTCAGATTTATAGGCTCTGTCTCCTATGGAAGGATACTTCTCTCTGATGTCAATGTACTACATAATCATTCAAACCCTATGAATAGAAATTGTGAGCATGCACACACACAGAATAAGGAAGCAAGCAGTTTTAACTTCTTTTTCATACAAGTTGGCCACTACTAATAACACAATAAGGAGTCCCCTATTTGGGTAATCTCACTACAAATACATCTCTTATGCATAGAAACAAAAGTAAAAAAAAAGCCTTGGGCTACACGCAAGCCCCCCTCACATCCACATATGCACAACATACACACACAACGTCAGTGGACAACACAAATACATTATTTCAATTATATTTTAGTGGACTTCATACAATTCACAAAAGAAATGTCTCTGTGGGTTTTATTTCCTGACCACCTGTCTTTTCCCTCTTTCTTTTGGACAAATAACTAGAAGTTGTCATGTTCATGTGGGATGACATCCAGCACACTCACCTGATGATGGCCAAGTGCTGCTGTACAGGCTGATGTTGGAAATGGTCAGGCCACGGGTGATGAAGGCAGAAGGGTGGTGAGGACTGAAGGCAGTGTGCAGCCTGATACACAGGTGAATGGTTTAGACACAGAGATGCAGAGTATTCAGAATGTGGCTGCATGCAACACGAGGCCAAAGCAGAGGATGCTGGAGGGCCAGCCTCGGGATGGCACTCTTGGTGATTGTTATGGCTGGTCACGGGATGATGGTATGGACAAGGGCGGCAGCACTGAGCTGACATCGGAGGCGTTCTTTGGTTGTCTAAAGGCAGAAAGGATGACTTAACTGTGCCATTAAGTTGTAGGCATCCATTTGGACTCGCTTTTTTTCTCGAAGCTTCTCTGGGTGTGAGCTGCTGGCCTGTGAGGTCTCCATCACTGGGGGTGAGGGGACAGGGATTGGTAGTGCTGGTTGAGACGCTGCCATTGCTCAGAAGCACAGAATCACTTCCACTGGTCACAGCCATGCTCCAAGCTCTTGACCCTAGAAATAATAGAGATATAAAGCCATCCGGTTCTAAGCAGGCAGGAAAATATATAAATAAGGAAGACACTTAAACCATCTAAATGCTGCTCTTAGAAAATGAGGGTGCCTGCAGGAGTCATGAGACAGTGTCTGCACGGGGCCAGCCAGCACAGATCCCCTCCTCTACTCTGTGCCCTGGTCCTCACAGGATGCTGTCCCTAACCTCCTCTCCTCTCAGTGCTTGCTGTCTTGTCTTCCCAAAGGAAAGAAGACAACACCACCCTTCCATTTCTAATTTAGGAGCAATGGGTAAAGTGAAGGGTGACACTGAAGGCAAGTAAATGTATATGCTAAAATAACAGACACAACCTTAAGGTTGCTTTATGGCTTAGAAAAATCTCAACAACTCTAAGTCATTAGAATGTCAGAGTAAGAACAAGCCTATTGAAATAAACTCTAGTTAGCTGAAAAGTCTTACAACACAAATTATCAAGAATAAAGAATTTACTTTCCATGTTGCATACAGTAGGTAACATTTGCACAAGAAAAGGTGAGATTTGTTTCACAAGGGTTTTCTCCCACTTCTACCAAAGGACTTGGGCCTTCAACATACAGGAAATCCCTCACATGCTCACAGTATCAGGAACACTTTTGTCCAGCAAACATGCAACAGCAAAACTAGACAATCTGACACCCCACATCCCAGCAATCTGAACCACCTAGCCCCTTCTGAGCAGTATACACGGAAACAAAATAAAGAGATTAACAGTAAGAATAGTCATCAAATGCCACTGATCTATTCACCATACACATGGATTCATTCTTGTAGATCCCTAACTCTTTGGCGTAGCTTCTAAAGCAATCTCTCTCTAGTCCCTCCCCACCTTGGCTATATACAAATGTCAAGAGAAGTAACCTCTTTTGTCTGTGTGCACTCCATAACCTGAGTCACAAAGGTGCAAGAGTCCTGTCCCACTTTCACCCACTCTATCCACTCAGCAGGGCTGTTCTGAGCAGAACCTTCCAGTGGAGTGTACAAAGTCTCCATCTGGATACTGGTACTGGAGGATACTGAACACACTCTGATGCAAATTTAGCATCATTAGTGTTGTATTTATCTTCTAGATTAAAAACTATCTCACACCTATGCATTAATTCAGATGAACATACACCACAATGTAAGACATTAAGTACACATTAAAATTGTCTTTGCAAATTGTTTTGGTAGAAAAGTAAAATATTTTAAACTTTGTACATGTAAACTCAAAAGGTCTAAAAGGTCTTACTATCACTTTTCAAACTAGCCTACAGTCTCCAACCTCCTTTTTCAAAGGCTGTTGAGAGAAATTTTGAATTATGGTATATGAAGTGGTCTTCTCTTTTGTAAAATCACTTTGGACTAAAGGCCTCCAGTATAAATACTCAGATAATATCCCAAAAAAACAAAGCAATGTGAATCCAGTTTATTACCTCAATCATACAAAGCAAAGCAGGTACAGACTAAGGTGACTGGCCAGCACTAAGTGGTCAGCCACCACCAAGGATGTCCATAGATCTTCCTGCTGAGGAAGAAAACATCCCCACATTGTTAACAGAGAGATGAGGTGTATGGGAATGTTCCCAAATCAACACACATGAAGAACATCTAAAGCTCAGCCTTTTTAAAACACTAACTGAAATTTAACCTGTGTACTGTGCTGTGGGGAGCAGGTTACTAGACAGGAACTTGCAGAAATGCTCACTAGAAGCCTTCGCTTTTCCAGGTCCCATCTGCAACCAGGTAGCCTGCTGCCATCCAGACCTGCAGAGCCAGCCCTAACAGAAGCATCTGCTGAGCAGAGTAACAGATGGACAGGAAGACACTCTGGTCTGCAGGCTGGTTCATGATACCAGTTGTTAAGATAGTATCTGAAATGGTCTATTTTTTTCATATTTAATGCAATCAATCCTACTGCCTAGTTGTTCCTATTATCTATAGGCATAGCTATTGGGTGGGTTAGGAAGCATGGAAGCTTCTAGAACCAAGTAGTTTTACAATAAACAGTTCTAAAGTGAACAAGGTCCAAGACAGCTTGACACCAACTTATAATGTCCTCCAGGGACATTAAAATTGTCCCTAGATTCTCTTATTTCCATCCAGTTTTCTTTCTTCTAATTAAATCTCCTTGTTTTTAGGGGGGGGGGAATGTTTATTTTCTTTATAACCAGAACCACAGTAATAATTCTCATTTACTCTTACTGTAAGGCACCATCTTGTTCTGGAAGAGTGTTTATAGATGCCAAAAGAGGGACTTAATTTTACCAAATAACTTCTCCTCCCATCTGTGATAAAATGCAGCTTTACAAATGCTATTTAGAAACACAACCTCTTTGCAACCTGGAGCTACCTTGTAACAAAGCAGGCACTAGTAGGTAGTACAGAATAAAGTGAACTCACTTCTGATTGCAGTTAGAAAAAAACATGTGCCTTCTCTGATTTTATGTCTTTAATCACAATCATAAAATGGAAACAACCAATTGGATTCATAAGTAAATAAAACACAAAGACACAAAGCAAAGACAAAGCAATTTTTTTTAAAAATATCAGGCTTATCTAGGCTCAGTAGCTTTACTGGTATAGGGGTTCAGATGGCCAAAAGGCAAAGCCTCAATGTGAAGGGAGGAGCTGACAGTAGAGCCATGCTGAGAGAGACCAGAGACACTGGAGAAGGAGCAGTTGGTCTAATTAATCCTAAAACAGAGGGAACCAACAGTGAAGGATACAGAGCACAGGAGATAAACACTGTAAGTAGTGACGTAGAAGGAGATTCCAGAAGAAAACACTGACCATTTTCATATGGGACAAACCCTGTGCTAAGTGTAATGGTGTATGATTATAAACACAAGGAAAACACTGTTTACTGTAAAGTTAAGATCAGCTTTGAGTCGAATATAAAGAATAACTTACAGAGACGGAGATGTTCAAGACAGCACATTCTCTTGAGAGCATATCCATAGGAGGTTTTCTAGGCACACAAGCCCGACGGTCCCTGGCTACACCTTTAGTGTCTTTCTCTCGCTCTCCAGGAATCTGACATGTCAATATCAATCCATCAGAAGGTACTGATCTTACCTCACTTGAGCTTTTCCAATATCATCTGTCATGCACTGGGTGACTTAAATATGAAAAGATGTTTTCTAGTTTTAAAGCCCCAAAATTTAAAGATGGGAACAGAGATGTGTAACTGACAAAAGCAGCATGGGTCATCTGAGATTTAAAGTTGATTCCACCAGCCACTAACTCAGAGGATAGATCAGACCACGTTTCCCTGTCTCAAAGCTTTGCTTTCTTTTAAATTTGTTTGAAATGCAAAGTGATATGCCTTCCTAAGGCAGCAACAGGGCACTACTTACTAAAATCTGAAATATCATTATCCTCTGACCTACAATTCTACTAGGGTAAAACTTCAAATATATAGGAATAATGTGTATTTGTATATTTATGAATACTATGCATATTATCAGGGGCTGGACTACAACACTTTAAAGATGAAAAAGGCAAACAACTCAAATTACAATCAACAGAGAACTTCAATTCTGCCATGTCTTGTTAGGTATTACATACAACAGAAAAGAGTTAGTCAGCTTGGCATGATGGTAACATGTCTGAAGATTCAACTCAAGCTACGTAACTGGGTGAGAAGAAGAGGGGAGGGGATAGAAAAAAGAAAAATCATAGAGAACACAAACCAAAACTAAAAGAATTTAGATGTAATGGATGGGAATAAGTCAGTGGACATCACTATGGGCAAACAAAAGCAAAGCTACCTGCAGAAAAAAACTCTGATGTGGTAAGGTCAGGGGCTGTAGAGAGCTTACGTGTGTGAAACTCCAGGATTTCCAGAAAACAGTCTATCTGGTTAAAATAAAGTCCTCTCTCTCTCTCTCTCTCTCTCTCTCTCTCTCTCTCTCTCTGTGTGTGTGTGTGTGTGTGTGTGTGTTTGTGTGCTTAAAATTACATCCTATAAAATACAAAAACTCATACTTCAAAGACAAAAAAGAGCACACAACTCAAAATCTTATTATAGAATCATGATATAATTGCATAATCATGACAAAATCTGTCTGAATTACAAAAATGTATCACTAATGCATGATGCATTAAACTATACTAATAACACAATCATCACAATCATTACATGATGGCCTCAGGAGCACAAAGGCAGCTAAAGCACACGAAGAACCATGCAGACCTTGCTTGAACCTGTAAATCACAATTTCTAACCCGTCCAGAAAACTGCCAAGTTAAAATCTAAGTGTACTGTTGAAGAGGATACACAGATGTGATCCAATTACCACAGTAACCACTTAGTGAGGCCATCACTACCCTTAACAAACACAGGACTCATAGCCTGAAGGAACAATGTCTTCTGGCCATCAACAGCACAATAGTGCACCTCTTTGGTATTTCGAAAGCACTTGCACATGCATCATCTCACTCTAGTTGATCCCACTAATAGCCTTCAGGAAAACAGATGTGGAAGGCATTACCTAGTCTACTTTGCAAAACAAAACAATATACAGACTAAGTAAGGTACCCACAGTCACACATCAATGATAAGTGGTGAAATTAGGAAGACTGATGCCAAGGTTAAGAGCTTTCTACCTCCAAAAAGCTCAGATGACACACATATGTTAGACTAACACTGCCTCACCAGACTCACAGCACTAAAGAGAATGGCTAAGGTTGCATTCCATTTTGTAGCCAATCACGCTTTCAGAAGAGTGATGCTCCCTAGAGCACATTCACTAGATTAAAACGTGGAATGTTGGCCCAGTGCCTCCAAGTTTAGGGGTCTGCTGAGGATATGGTTAAAAGATAGGTTCTGAACCAGGTACCCAGAGAGGCAATAAGCCTCCAGCAACATGTCTGTGCTGCTAATCCTTGGCACACATCCTCCAGAAAGAGGAAAAACCTCAAAGAAGGCTCCAGGCAGCAAGGGAACTAACTCGACCTACACAATAGTGAGAGGCTGCACAATGCAAGGAGGCTGAACAAAAGCTCTGAGGGAAAAATGTTTTCTAATCAAGGCAGAGAAAGTAACACATTTTAATATAAGTTCTAATTAATTATTGAGTTTAATTATGGCTTGTATCAATTCTTCCAAACTGTACTGTGCCTAATTTTCATAAAATTTGACAGGATTTGAATCTCTTTAGTAAAACTTATACATAAGGAACAATTACCTTACCTCTTTTTCTCCAAAAGAAAAACCAATTTTTTCTTTTCAGAAAGGACTAAAGGCAATTTGGGAAATATTTGTATCTATTATTTATCCAGCTTGTTTTAGTAGGAAATTCTTCCTCTGACACTGAGTAATCTTACCCTAAAATGATGGCCTCGGTTCTGATCACCAGCAGCATGTTGGCTTCTCAGTATCTAGTACTGTGGCAGGAGACCACAGCTTCTCTAAACACTGTGAGAAACAAGGCATGTGCCAGGCATCTTCTGCATGGTACCCAGGCTTTGTCTCTAGGAATATTTTTTCTCATAAAGCATTAGTAGAATATTTTAAGTTACTTTGCTGTGTGAATCACTTTTTATAAATACCTTTATAAAAAGAGTTTAATCCATTAAAAAGAAGACTAAGTGTCAACAATATGAAAACCTCATCCAAATCATATGACTGAGATTCAATTCCACACCAAAACTTTAAAGGCAAGACTTTCCAGCACCTCAAGATGATTCCAGGGAAATGCCAAGGTCAACCACTATTTACAGGCCTACTAGAGATGAACATAAAATTCTGTCTGAAGACCCACATGAAAAAGCCGCTAAATTCACTATTTCCCAAGATAGTTTAAAAGGTTACAATTAAACTTTCAAGAGTATCAGAGACAACTTATTAAATTAGAGGTGCTTGTTATTCAGCCATTACTACATCACTAACTAGAAACTAACAGAGAACAAGCCAATAGTTCCATCCTTATTCTCAGCTACTACTCAGATAATTTAAAAATAATGTATCTGTGACCCAAGCAAAGCCCGTACGTTTAGTTTAGAGACTTAGGAAGATGGCCTTAAACACAAGTGTCTTATTACCTTCTGAGACAAATTCACTTTTTTTTTGAGTTTATAAACATTCTGTCATTAGACTCTCTTTCAATAAAAATATTAATAAATATTTCAACATAGGCACTTAAAAACATTTTACAGGTTGCCAAGAACCATATAAAAGTATTGCTGTTATTATTCCTCATAAGCATTAGATGTAGCAAATTTGAAGGCATGTTTTTGATCTCCCTACAACCATCTACCTCTGCTGCAGATAGCCCATCAGAGCCTCTTGGCAGCAGTGGGTGCTCCTGCACCACGGACAGGTAAACTGACTTAGGTATGGAAGTTCTGAAGGGATTATAGCTCGTTTTCATGAGAACTTGCTGTTTGACTAGTAAATCTGTATTACCAGCGAGGTAGCTTCAACTTCCATAATAACAACTACCACCTTTGAAAGTAAAATACCCAAAGCATTTTACCTTATATAACTCTCTGAATATGATTATATATGTGATATATACTGATAAAGACATAAAAGAGGACAAAACATACACGCTACATATCTTTATACAAAACTACTGATAGTATTTATTTATAAAAAAAACAATGATACAAGAGAAAAACGAAGAGACCTTGCCCACATTTACAGTATATCATGATTAAAAAAAACCTTTGCAAGATAGTAAATGCAGAAAAAGAAAAAAAAAACAAAAAACCCAACCTGAATTTAGCTAGCTGGAGCTGCATCAGTTGTGAAGGCATAAATTTATACATGCAGGGAAAAATTAAAAGGGGATCCAGGCCTATCTTTACATTTTTTCCTGTCCATGCTCCTTTGGTATCAGGTCTGTGCAGGAAAGAATAATCTGGGAGAAAAAAATGCTACCATTTGCATTTAGCATGATCGCTTATCTCTCTAACTACATCCTTCAAGAGCTCTATCCCATATTGTAATTATGAAAGTAGTACTTGGAGAGCCACAGAAATGATCACACCACACAGTACCCATTTCTCAAACCCAGACTGTAAGTGAACATCATGAGAGATGTTCTGTAGGTCAGAGGTTAAATCCCATTAATTTGAATTATTTTTTAACTAAAAATCTGGAGTATTGTGTAATCCATATAACCGAATTTATATAAACTAAAGCCAAAGAAGCTTTCTAATTAAAAAATGTCCCACAATGGTTTTGAAAAAAAGACAAAGTTGGAGGTTGCCTAGCTCCCACTCCAACCAAGGCAAGTATCTAATCACAACTCTTAAGGGACACATTTGCAAAGCCATACGCCTGTTAGAATAGTCTCCACCTCAGCTACACATCAGAATCACTCCAGTAATGTGTATTTTTTAAATTACAGAAACAAACCCCTGGCCAGCAATTCTAATTTCATTCATACTGTAATGGTATGGTCATCAGTGATTTTTTTTTTAAAAGCTCCCATGTGATTCTAATATGCAGCCACAGCAGCAATTCATAGTTTATATAATTAATGTTCATCCGTTTTTTTAAGAGGATCAAATTGTCACTCAAAATACTCAACATTTAGAAAATATTTCAGGAAATGTAAATACATCTCCACTTGTTTCCTTGGTGACAATTCTTGCACTGGAAGAGCAGAGGCAAGGACATGGTACAGAAGCCTTATTAAAATGCCAGCATAAATGAGAGATAACTGCAGAATTCCTGTGGAACGGTGTATGGAAATGAAACAAATTGTCACAAAGTCTCGGTGACATGTGGGTCTTCTGAAGGCAGTTTAGAAAACAGCTAATTTGATGAATGAGTTTATTTAACCCCCAGGAAAAGTATATCCATAACTGCTGGTCAGTTTCTAAGGTGAAGTCTCCAGCTTCTCCAGCAGAAGAGTGTACTCCCCTCAGTTCACACCAAGAAAAGGGGAAGCAAATCTGGTTGCACTTTGAGCATCTTAAATTTCTAATGCTACAGTCACAAAACCTACAAAAGACAAGGTTGCTTCATATCCCCACCAAGTAAGAATTACAAAGTGTTTGGGAAATAAACAGGACCGTTGAGATGTAAGTCTTTGTCCTGGAGTCATCTGAATACACGTTTTTCTCAAGAAAACTCAATTTGCTACAAAGCAACTATCTCCTTCATTCCAGCTCTTCCTAGTCATGCTGACCACATCACAGAGCCTACTAACAGATAGCAGGATCCAGGCTCATCTGGAGACAGCACATGACATGATGCTTAACACTCCACACACCACAAACCCAAACCCTCAGAATTTATCAGTTCAGAGAAAATACCCATCACTAAGGTAAGCCAAGAAGAAAATCTTCCTTGCATTTATTGCCACACTAAAGGAAGAGAAGATTTTTTTAAAACTCTCTTTTTGTCAAAAACTAGGATTGCTCACCAGAAAGCATTTAAAACTATTTGATTTAAATGGTAATGTGTTTACTGAGAATGAAAGTTCCCTACATGCCATGTTTGCCCCAAGTCACCCAGCTCTTGCTAATCTGAAAACTTTGAGCAAATCAAGTTTACAGGGCAGCTTCCCAAAGGGGTCCTTCCCTGCAGAGTCTGGCTCAGAATGTCTCAAGGGGATCTTTTAGCTTATTGAGCAACTTGGGAAACATCACTCAAATATTTGTATGAAACACTGATAAGGGCACCCACTTATGAAAAGGTTCCAAAACTGTTTCCAGCTTAGAGAACACTTCTTACTTCGGCATGATCAGTATATTTACTTTTAGAAAAGCCAGGGTATGATTTTTGTAACTATATTTCTATTCCTTATTTAAATTACTACTATAAATGCTCCTGAATTCTGAAATATGCTTTTTTGTATGTATTAAACAGTAGAGCATTTACTGGGATTCTTGTTTGCTTGCAAAAGTAATTAACTCATATTTTTCAGTTAAATAGGTAAATTTCTTTATTTAGTGATCCATATGAAGAATACCTACTATGCTCCTTGTGAAGTTTCTTATAACTTAAATATGAAGGTCAGCATTGACTGATCCTATTGAACAGTAACCAAAATTATAAAATAAAAAGTAGGGTGAAGAGAAAAACTCACTCTGTTTCTCAAAACTCGCATGTATATCTATGGTAGATAACACTACATCTAGTGTTATCAACCAACTAAAAAGTATATATCCATTCCATGTCCCAAGCAGTTCACTGTTTTGATCTTATCTTCATTTTATCTTGTGTATTGGGGTATGATCACTAATTGGAATGTTTTAAAACTGAGAAATGTTCAGTGTATATCAGTGTGTGTCCAGGCTGTCCAACATGCACATTTGTGCTTTAAGAATAATATTGTGAAACTGCTCAGATCCAATCCCAGGACTCACAGCAGTAAGAACAGAAGGAGAAGAATTGGAAATAACAAATCATAGAAAAGAAGATTTCTCAAGAGTTATCAAAGAGGTAATTCATTCAATATAAGCTATAAAGACAAGAGACTGCAGCTGAAGGTTAGAGGAATCAGTCACATACAGATCATTTTTCAAGCTGAAAGAAGGTTAGCATGTGTTTCTTAAACTGCACTGTAGAGCAATCATTTCAGATGTTGTATATTCTTTATAATCACTACAAGTAGTTTATGCTCACAATTCTTAATTTCAGATGTAAGCTACATAAAGAAAGCACGAGCTATTCCAAATGAAGCGTAATTCTGTAAATATTCTAATATTCAGTGCTTGACAGTAAAAACATCCCAACATCACTAATTAGAGGCAAAACTAAAGAATAAACAAGATAACTATTTTAGCACACTAAAAAGCAGGACGTGCCTCAGGAATTGAAGCCACGAAAGCACAGAGCCAGCCTCCTGCCTTCTAGTACAGGGCTCACTGTGGGTCTAGGGCATGCTGGCCCAGCTGTCAGGGAGCTGGAGTTCCTGTCTACAAATGGTAGATAGGATCATGAATCATCCTCTATAAGCAAAAGGACTGTATTTCATTCCTACATTCACAGGGATACTTCTTGGTTTGAAACAATTCTTAGCAGATCATGAAGCAGGCTTTGAAAGCTTTGCACTGTCCCTGCTGAAAGGTATTTTTGCTAACCAGAGACCAGAATGAGAGGTGTTAGCTTTTGTTATCACACAGAAACATTCTTTATGAATTAAGACTAGTTTGAACTTACTTCTCTCTCTCTCCTTCTCTCTCTGCCAGTAACAAATAAATTATCCATTCTCATTTTAAACAAAAGTAAATATAGAAAAACCTATGTTGCTGCTAACAGCATGTTAAGCAGCAAATCCAATCCTAATGCAGCCGTCACTGGTACAATTAAAGTACTTACAAGGCACAACATTTAATTAACTCAGATGCAGCTCGGAGCATACTGGGCTGAACATTTGAAATGACCTGGGGTAAAACTGAACCTGTTACTGATGCTTAGCTCCCGAGTGGGCTTTCTTCACAGGCTGAAAAACTAATTTACCACTTTTTAAAATGCTTAATTGTAAGAAGTGAGTAAAGTGATTCCTATGATTCTTTAGCTATCTTTTTATCAACTAGTCATGGCAGGGACACATTTTAACAGCCCCTTCATCCCCCGCCGCCGCCACTTCCAAGCTCAATTCAGGCAGAGAGTAAACAAAACCCTAAAGATATGAAACAATATACTCCACTTTAAATCTTAGGTTTCCTTCCAGCCTCGAAAAGAAAGCAGGTTTTAATGAATTTAAGAATAGCAGACCCTCTTCTGCTGTACCACATCGCATACCCAAATGTACGATGCAGAGGATTTAAAGTAGTAAACACTAAAAAAAGTGAGCTGGGTTTTAAAATACAACCTTAAGAAATAGGTTCAGCTTAAAAAGAAATCTCTTTAAAACAATAAATATCCACCTAGAGAAGCAGAAATAAGGACATTACCTTCTGTTAAAAGAAGAAACTCCTTGGCTCAGTTTCATCTGCAAAGGCCAGTGGCGGGCAGGCGGCCGGGCGGCCGGGCGGGCGGCAGGACTGGCCAGCAGCAGAACTCAGCACAGCAGAAAGCTGGAGCTCACAGGAGCAGAGCAGGAGAGGAGTGAGTGACAGGCACTCAGAGCACTTTGAATAGGCATGGAAGGGGCTGGAACTTCTGTGTTTGCTCTGGGATAGGACAGGGCAGTTTCTCTCTTATTTAACCCCTTGGGGCAAAGTCTTAATAATGGTAACAGCTGCCAAACACAGGGACTTGATCTGAGCACTGAGGTCAGCCAGCCAGGATATGAAGGTGACATGTAATTTCTAGTCTTTTCCTGCTTCTACAGAGAAATTCCAACAAGGGCTGGTTTTGGTTATAACGTCCTTTGATCCTCTGGATTTAAAGTTACTTAGCAGAGTAAAGACATGTTGGCTAATACTGTTTGCTTCCTCAGCTTAGTATAAGTTACACAGACTCAAGTTTTCTGACATATTGGCTACTACATCTAACCTGACACAAATAACCACCAATATCTGTTTATTTCCATGTTTGCAAGCTGTGTTCTTTGACAAATAGCTCTAGAAATCCTGCTTTTAAAGCAGAAAGTTCACAGTTTTAAGAAGCAGAACCATCTTTTTCTCTTTCTTTAAAAAAGAAGGAAGCATTAGCCAAAGCAGTGATAAATGGTTTTTTGTTTGTTTGTTTGTTTTTTGTTTCAATTTTCCCAAATAAAAACAGTCTTTGGCTAAATAAATTCAACACTCCTTTTTACAAACAGAGAGCCCTAAGGAATCCAGTGTAAAATTCTATGTAGTCTTCATAAATCCCTGCAAACAAATATTCTATATTTATAAATGATAGCCTTTTAGAAAGCAAGTGACAATCTATTGAATCCATAAACTCTACTCTTCATGTCTTTAATACTAAAAACGTGTGAACAGTTTTCTGCCAGGACACGCTGATTAGTTAATTACATGAAGACTGACTATCTCAAAAAAAGTAAATATATGTGTGTATATATGTGATATACATATATATTTGAGAACATTATATGTATATATAGGGGAAATGTTCTCAAATAATATATTTAAGTATCTAACCATCCAGACACATGTTTAAAAACAAAAACCATAAAAAGATAATCCACTTTAAAAGAGGCCAAGGTTTTTGAAAAAGTGTCTCTCAATACTTTCAAGTAACTCATATGCATTAGTGACTTCAGGAAGAGAAATTTAAAACTACAAAGAAATGGATATTATTTCATAACCTCAAAGACAGTCATAACAAAGAAAGAATTCCAAACATCATCAAGAGCAGAGAAGCCAGAATGCTTCCTGGCTGGTGTCACTGTAACAAGCCCAGCAGCCTCAGCGAACCACTAAAACCAGAGACATCACATGATCCTCCAACTCCACTGCCAGGTACAGTGGTGCCCAGAAACAAATGCAATATTTCTGGGTTCATACTCTATGAATTTTCCTGTTAGATACAATATTTGTACCCCTCCAAAAAAATCCTTGTGGCTTTTTCACAACTACCATAGTGGTGGGAAATCTGACTTGCTGGTGTATGTGTCCCATGGGAGACCAAACAGGTGCCACATTTTTCCGTGTTTGTGTTTTCTGTTTGTAATCTCACTGTTTTAAAGGCCCTGCTGAAGAGCTGCCTGGGATGCACAACTCAGAGATAAAAATATATATATACATATATGTGAAATAAACACTTCCAGCCTGAGTTACATTGCTGTTAGACAAGAGTGTTAATATTAAGGAACCAGCAACATACATCAGGGGAGCTATCTCAAAGCAGAAACACACAAGTCCAGGTTTACTGATTGTCTGATGAGAGTGCTGTGAACATAGCTCACAGGGATGCAATCCTGAACCTGGCACTGCTCACTTGCTTCCAGTGACTTTCTGGACTTAATACTCACAAATGATAACTGCTTCTATGTACCTAAGAGAACTGAAAACAAGGTCTTGCAAAATGTGCACATAAGTACTCAGAACACCAAAAAGGTAGAAACAAACTGCATGTTCATCAAATGAATAATGGATAAACATGTAATCAATGTGTCTTTCCAACAGGATATAATTCAGCCATGAAAATAGATAAATGCATGAAAACCTTGTTAAGTGAAGGCAGAAACAAAAGGCCACATGTTCCATGACTTTACTTATATAAACATACAGAATAGGCAAGCCATAGAGACAAAGAACGAAGTAGTAGACACCCTGAGCTAGGGTTGGAGGAGCAGCGGGGACCGGCTATTTATAGTTGTGCAGTTTCTTCTGAATGATGAAATGTTTCAAGCAATTGTACAATGTGGTGAAAATTTACTCTACCAGACCCTGAAGCAGTGAAATCTTTGGTATGTTAATTATGTCTCAATAATAATATTAAAAAAGTATAAAATTCTAGCAATAAAATCTGTGGCTTTCAACTTGACTGTGCATCAGATTTCCTCAGAGACCTGTGGATATATAGGTTACTGGATTTTGTCACATGATGCTAAAGGTCTTGGGCAAGGATCAGGGTTGTAGGTAGGCTAGAAAATTTGGTTTTTAGGAAGTCTGGGCTGGTGATCAGACCCATACTTTAAGAAGCACTGCATTAAAGAAAATGCCTAGAATCCTAAAGGTAATTGTTCACCTCTACATCTTCTAAATTTACTGAAATACAATAGCCTAGGGGTAGGAGTAGGAAGACGGCAAGGAGAGGAAGGGAGCATATAATTGAGTAAAAATATTAGTCCCTGTCTTAGTTAGGAATTCTATTGCTGTGAAGAGACACAATGACCATGGCAACTCTTAGAAAGGAAAACATTTAATTGGGGCTGGCCTACAATTTAGAGGCTTAGTCTATTATCATCATGGCTGGAAGCATGGCAGTGTGCAGGCAGACATGGTGCTGGAGAAGGAGCTGAGAGTTCTACATCTTGATCTGCAGGCAACAGAAGACTGTGTACTGCACTGGGCATAGCTTGATCATATAAGACCTCAAAGCCCACCCCCTCAGTGACACACATCCTCCAAGGCCACACCTCCTGATAGTGTCACTCACTGTAGGCCAAGTCTTCAAATGAATTTCACATGAATTTATGGGGGCCATATTATTCAAACAAGCACAGTCCCCAAAATCAATGCCTGAAGATTTGATGTCACACATACTCCAAATACTGTAACATCTAAAAATTCTCAAGAAAACTATTAACTAATTTAAAAGGAAAGTATTTTAACACTCTTTGGTCACCTGCACAATACTTTGACTTAGCTTATTTCTTTGTGCTTCTCCTTGCAAAAAAAGAAAATACTTTAGAGCTGAATCTGTACATGACTTCAAGAAACTCTGTGAAGCAGAAAACTGAAGGTCTAACTCTCTAGCTCCAGACCTACATCTTCATTTGCTTCTGTAGCAGCAGATGATTTCTCTTCAAATTGAGGGTGTTTGTACAGACGAAAGGAAGTACTATTGGCATTATCACACACACACACACACACACACACACACACAGAACTATTTTATAAAAAATAAACATGATTAATTTCAACTGCTTCAGTAGGTTTCTTAATAATATTCAGAACAAAAAGGGAAATGCTTAGTGATCTTATGAAGTTCTAATATTTTTAAAAAGTGTTTTATTTTTTATTTGGATATCTTTCATCTTGGTGAAGTCAACAGGGGCATAGGAGAGGGCTTTGGGGGGGGCGCAGGTAGAAGAGGCACACTTGGTACTTTTTGAACCATGAGAGAAAAGCTGCACATTGACACAGTCCTTCCTAGCTGAAGCTGGAGCCCAGTGCAGGGTTTGTTATCTGACATACCACCCGCCTTCCGTATTGTTCATTGTCAGAACTGCAATGCACTAGTAAGCTGGGAGACAACAGAGCAATGTTCCAGCAAGGTGTCAGGTCAAAGCTTAGTAATTTGTAAATACACATTCAGAAAAGAAACCCTAGTAAAGCTCCAGACGGTACTCCATGCTGTGTTTTTGTGTTTCTGGCATACAGATCATTACATCGCTACTAAAGATCTCAACCTGAAGCCACAGCTGCTCAACTCACATCACAGTTCACAAGGCTGTCAGTCAGTAAAGACCTAGAAACCTAGGCTCAGCTTTCTGAGCTGGCAACTATGAGTAGTCACTTGATCCAGATGTTACATTCCCCATCTACAAACCTTCAGTGTTAGAGAAGATGATCTCACATATATTCCAAATTAGGCTGTAGATTGGGGACAAAAGCAGAGTAAAGGTAAAGTAGCAGAATGGTCACCAGCCCTGGGCACTAGGAAAACGTGCATCCCTCTTCAGAGCTCCTCTTATCTGGCAGCTGTCATCTGTTAATCCCCTTATCCCATTTCCTGCTGGAAATCCTATCTCCAGATCTGTAATTCTAACAAATGAAAACTGTCGGCTTTATCTCCCATGGCCTAACAGCTGAAGAATGCTCTTCCTCTTCTCTTCGCAGGGCCTGCAGCTCTAATCCACTATGCCCCTGGCCATCTTCGCTTGCTTAGCACTGATTACTCAGCCACCACACTGCAAAGTCCTCCCTTAAACCTGCTCTCTGAGTTTTCTCACCTCCAGATTAGGAGGTGTTAATGAAAATAGCCCCAGAAAGTGAAGACACCTAAAAATCAGTTCCTGTGTTACTGTGATTCCCATCCACCAGACTCTTCACTGCAATCCACAGGGATACTGAAAGCGCTCCTGTGTTCCCTGCTGGACCCTTCTGCAAGTGATGCTGTGCATTTTCATTTAGATCCTGAGTTTCTTCAACACTTCCATCTCTTCCTCAAATGTCTTCTAGAACTTGCCCATTACCACTTGCAGTCTCTGAACCTCTTTCTAATGTAACTATTATGCTATTTTGGGTACCCTTAAAGGTAGCCACATGGGCTATTTCATTTTAAATTAATTTAGTGCTCAGCCTCCACCCTGACTCAGCAGCTGAAGTACACAGTGCAGACATAACCCCTGCCAGAGCACACACAGGCTGTGAAGCAATGCTCTAGCTCCAGGACATCCTCACCTCAACCACCCTCTCAAGTGCATCTTCATTGCTTCTTCTTTGTTAACCGTCCACTCACTGAAGCTGTGGAGCTTTCTTCTACCAAAGAACCCCTGGTCCTTGGGCTACTCGGCCGACCTGTTCCGATCTTTCAACTGTCACATACAACTCAGGTCTCATCCCAGACTCCTCCTCTATCCACACTGATACAACTGCTGCTTTCCAGTGAAATCCACTAGTCCTTTTTCAATATAGACTTTTCTACCTGCCAACCCTGCTGGCAATCTCTTTTCTCCTTCCTCAGTTTCCAATCATCTCTGCCTTGTTAGCCTCGGCTGGTCCTTGCCTGACCCTCTGGAGTCTCTTACTCTAAACCTTGAACAGTGCCTAATAGCTTGTCTTTTGTTCTCTCTGTGGATTCCTGCCTATATCATCATACCCAACTTGCGATGCTTTATTCTGCAGTTTCTGATGTCTAAGGGCATTTCATTTACAGCTGCCACTGGCTGTTCAAAGTCAACAATCTAAAACATAAATTGTCAGCATCAAAGAACTTCTTGAGTTTTCCTGTTCTCCTTATACAGTGGAACTTGCTTTGCACTAAGCAAGTCTGCACACATTCTCTCTACACTTAACATTATGCATTCTATCAGCAATGCTCTTTAATTACATTTCCAACTTCTCCCACAATCCCTTTCTTTATAGCACATGTCCAACCACGTCTTCCATGAAGCCTTTTCTGATTGCCTGAAGTAGAAATCCTGACATCCTATTCTAAGTCACATGACCCTAAGAGCTCTATTATAACTCTTATCATATGGAAATGTTAAACAATTTTTAATCTGGGCCATTTATATCTCTCTTTTGCCTTCTTAATCTACATTTAAAGGTAAAGTCTCTATTGTCTTTAGGCCTCTGAGGAAGGCATTATAAAGCACATTACACTATGTGCTAAGTTAAATATTTACACTTAACAAATGTTGACTAAAGTCACATTTCACAATTTGTTACTATTATATATATATTGGATTTTTATTATGCAGAGTGTAATATTGAAATATAGTCTGTAAAATAAAATTTGGTATACAAAATCCTATTTTCCTGCTGAGTTGTATATTCCCATCACAGCTATGGAAAAGAAACAACAGTCAAGACTGAATTTATCAAGTCTGACTGTGGGATGTTGCACGATTCATTTTAGGCACTAGTTTGTAGATGTTCTACTTAATCTCTGTCTGGATAATCTTATTGTAGTGAATCTGATGTTTGTGACAAAGCATCACGGAAATGTACAAGGATAGGAATCTTGGTTTTTATCTCAGATATTCTTTATTTAATTGAATTTGAAAATCATATGCATCTTATCAATAATACAAGAAATATTTTGCTCATCCAGAATGACACTCACTTATTATTAACTAATAAGCTATCAAACATTTTAAAGAGAAGAGAAACTGGAATGTGTACTTTAGAATGAAAGGCATGGGCATCAGTGGGTCTCAGGGAAGAAAAGACATGGGTATCAGTGGGTCTCAGGGAAGAATAAGTCTCCCTTTCTTCTGTAGAGGTTGGGAAACTCCTTTAGCCTAGCCAAAAAAAAAAAAAAAAAAAAATTATTAAAAATCCCAAACACTTGAAGAAAATAGTAGGAGGATCAGAAGTACAGATTATCTTCCATCATGCATAGAGTTTAATGCCAGTTTTTCTCAAAACACCAAAGGAAAAAAATAAGCAAGCCCTGCCTTTTTTTAATGTGAAAGTCAATGTGAGACCAGTTCATTGCAGGTCCCACACTTGTCTGTAAGGAGAGCTTTCCTGTCATAAAATACACAGTGTAAACTTCTGAGGAGAGAAGCCTCATACTTGGTAAGTTTTATACTGAAAAAAGATAAGCAAAAGCATTTCAGGAATTACAAAATAGCAAAAGTGCAGACAGATGACCTAAGAATATAATCTTGAGATGCACAAGGATTTAAAAACAAAGCACAATATTAACAGCTCTGGGCAGCTTCCAAAAATATTTCTGGTTTGCATATAGAATTTCAAAATGTGATACTGTACTTTAACAATAGAAGCTCTTGGCAGGAAATCTGCTAAAATAAAGAACAATATATCTTGACTTTAATCTAATTAGAGCATTCTCTTAAGGGTTTCAGCTGTATTTTGTTACCCAGCTCTACCTTGAATGTAAATGAAAGCAGTGTGCAGAGTATGGGATCATATTTAGCAAACTGAAATCTTCTATAAGTCAGATTTTGGGTGTTTATGGGGAAAGTTATACTTGTCTTCTTCACAGCATGAACTAAAATATGTGCAATTTTATTTTCTAAGTGTTAGATACTATAAGAAACAGTGTTAGCTGAATACAAATATGTCTTATCATTACAGAAGACTTAACACAGACATATCACATTCTCTGATGTAAAACGAGGTTGTACAAAAGGGTAAATAAAACTCAAGTCCCCTTTGTTTATTTATACATTTTATATGTATAATAACATTGGTTTAGGCAAGGAAAGAGCCTGAAGCCACCCATACTCTAAGGATGAACACACTGGAGCTAGGTATTTTATGAATGCGGAGGAAGCTACTTCAGATGTTGAAAAGATATGCATTAACAATTCAAAAGTCCAAACAGCTCAAAATTGTGAAAGCCATACTCAGTCTTGCAAATGTTTTATATGAGATAAAATTCTGTGAGATAGCTATAAAAAAATGAAAAATAAGATAGTAATAAATGAGAAAGGAATAAGAATATTTACTTATATCAGAACTAAAGACTATAAAAACATACAAAATATCCCAGGAGAACAGTGTTGTTAGACTTATGGGGGGGCCTGGCTTAAAGTAAACATTTATCTAGATGGAGCAGATTAGAAAGTAGGGCTTGAGCCTCAGACAGTAGAAAGGCCTTCCTATCTTTAAGGGCAGCATCACTGGTCAGCTCAGCAGAGCCATCTGAAGAACACTAGGATGGAATTGTGCCTGGTGATGGCTTAGCCTCCCAGTTACTAATGAGAATGAGGCAGTGGGGTCACTTGAGTCCAGCAATTCAAAAGTTGTTCAGTTGTTCGTGTAAGAAACTGAGACTGAACTCTATTAAAAAAAAAAAAAAAAAAAACCACAAAGCAACACTGAAATAAAAACCATCTCAATGTCTCTTCCATTCTACAAGGAGGCAGTGCGAGTCCCAGCCACCTGACCCAGTCCTTACAGGCCTCAGTGCTGAGAGCCTAGTGGGTCCTAGCTACAGTCATCCACAGCGGTAGACTTCTCTAGGCCTGTCCATCAGAATGTTTCTCCTGCTCCAGCTCCAGAGTTGTGATGCCTGTGGCTGTGACAAGGTACTGTCCTAATCCTGCTGTGGCTTCCCAAAGACTGGACCCAGTTAGAGCCTGCAGAAGTCATTTTAACCCTTTCAGGAGAGAAAACAGGACTCCTTGTTAACATATTCCAGGTCCTATTCATATAACTTAGGTTTGCAGTGTTTCTGATACAATTGTAGGAGAAAAACGTTTCATGTACTTAAACTCTTTACATACAAAACTCACAACCTAATCTTATTATTAAAATAGCCTGATAAGCAAGGAGCAAAGCACTGTGTAGGGCTCTGAATTGGTTAAAAAAAAAAAAAAAAAAAAA
>PVIH01009482.1:0-82038 GCA_004025045.1 Sigmodon hispidus | reverse complement strand
ACATCAAAACCCAAAGAAAGCCTACCAACTCATGGAAACTAAACATCACTCAGCTGAACCATCTCTGGGTCAAGGAAGAAATTAAGAAAGAAATCAAAGTCTTCCTAGAATTTAATGAAAATGAATCCACAACGTATCCAAACTTGTGGGACACAATGAAAGCAGTCTTAAGAGGAAAATTCATAGCGCTAGATGCCTACATGAAAAACCTAGAGAAGTCCCACACTAGAGACCTAACAGCTCAGCTGAAAGCCTTAGAACATTTAGAAGCCAACTCACCTAGAAGGAGTAGACGGCAGGAAATAATCAAACTTAGAGCTGAAATCAATACAATTGAAACAAAAAGAACAATACAAAGAATCAATGAATCTAAGAGTTGGTTCTTTGAGAAAGTTAACAAGATAGATAAGCACTTAGCCAAACTAATAAAAAAAACAGAGAGAGAGTGTTCAAATCAACAAAATCAGAAATGAAAAGGGGGACATAACAACAGACCCCCAGGAAATACAGAGAATTATCAGATCATATTTTGAAAATCTGTATTCCACAAAAATGGAAAACCTAGAAGAAATGGATAGCTTTCAGGACAGGTACCACCTACCAAAATTAAATGAAGATCAGATTAATTACCTAAACAGACCTATAACCCTTAAAGAAATTGAAGCTGTCATTAAAACCTCCCCAAAAATAAAAGCCCTGGTCCAGATGGTTTCAGTGCTGAATTCTACCAGACATTCAAGGAAGAATTACTACCGTTACTCCTCAAACTATTTCACACAGTAGAAACTGAAGGAATATTGCCAAATTCCTTTTATGAGGCCACAATTACCCTAATACCCAAGCCACTCAAAGACACGACAAAGAAGGAGAACTACAGACCAATTTCTCTCATGAATATCAATGCGAAAATTCTCAACAAAATTTTGGCAAGCCATATACAACAATGTATAAAAGATATCATCCACCACGACCAAGTAGGCTTCATCCCTGAAATGCAGGGCTGGTTTAACATACAAAAAACTGTAAATGTTATCCATCATATAAACAAACTAAAGGAACAAAACCACATGATCATATCCTTAGATGCTGAAAAAGCCTTTGACAAAATCCAACACTCCTTTATGATTAAAGCCCTGGAGAGATCAGGAATACAGGGAGAATATCTATATATAATAAAGGCGATATACAAGAAGCCAACAGCCAGTATCAAGCTTAATGGAGAAAAACTCAAAGCAATCCCACTAAAATCAGGAACTAGAGAAGGATGTCCTCTCTCCTCTTATCTATTCAATATAGTTCTTGAAGTTTTAGCTAAAGCGATAAGGGAACGAAAAGAGATTAAGGTGATACAAATTGGAAAAGAAGAAGTGAAGCTATCTGTATTTGCAAATTATATGATTGTATACATAAGTTACTCACAAAATTCTTCCAAGGAACTGCTACAGCTGATAAACACCTTCAGCAATGTAGCAGGATACAAGATTAACTCAAAGAAATCAGTAGCCCTTCTATACACTAAAGATAGAAGAGCTGAAAAAGAAATAAGGGAAACATTACCCTTCATAATAGCTGCAAATAGTATTAAATACCTTGGAGTAACTATAACTAAAGAAGTAACAGACCTATTTGACAAAAATTTTAAATCACTGAAGAAAGAAATTGAAGAGGATATCAGAAAATGGAAAGCTCTCCCATGTTCCTGGATTGGTAGGATCAACATAGAAAAAATGGCAATTCTACCAAAGGCAATCTACAGATTCAATTCACTGCCCATCATAATCCCAATACAAAATTAAAAAAAAAAGTAAGGGAGAACAATTATAGAGTGTGGAGGTCTCCTACTATCAACTAACTGTTGTAGTTTGAAAGTGCACTTTGACACCGTGACATGAATTCATGTTAACAACAGAATTATTACAACTATATAACAATCACATTGTGGATCACACTTTTAGGCAATGAGTAAAAACTTGAAACACATGCTCGGAGAGCAACAATACACATTTCACCCAGATCAGATGTGAGGGTGGATGGAGGACTCACTTTACTGGCATCTCTGGAGCCTTTGTAATCAAGACCTACAAGGGTGGGTTCATTATATTCTTTTTCTTCAGTAAAGATGAAAAAACCTGGTAGCATTTTGAAACAAAACCCACCATTTTAACTGGAAATAAAAATATATCTTCCAAATATCTGAATTTGAAGTATCATAACGTTATAGATTCTTCTATAAAATGTGACATAGAAATCAAAAGGCATCATTGGTTAAGCACTTGAGCAATGATTACATGTGAAGAGGTGACACCAGTCTTACAGTGTTTCTCTCCTATCAGCTGCCAGCTGATTACTATATAGCTGTATTACTGAACTCACAGACATAAAACAAATGCTTTTCAAGAAATTCTTTTCTGTTTCAACTTCATATTGTATTTTTTCAAACCCATCAAGCATGGAAATGCTTTAAAGATCCAGTCTGTAGGCCAAGTCCTCGCTCAGAAGTTTCACCTATTCAATGATACAGATTGTCAGTTGACTACTTACATATAAGATTATCCTCTCTCTAAACCATTTCAACAGATGTATTAAATGTCTGGGTGCTTCCTCTTGCTCTTACTTTGTATAGTAGTTCTGTTTCCAAAACTGATAATATGACATCTTTTCTCCTATCCTCCTGAGAACGTATTTTATCTTCAAATATGAAGGGCAACAAGAAGCCTTTTACATCACACAAGGGGTTTGTGATTGACAGGTGTCCAATATGCAGCAAGAATTTGTTAGTCATCTAATGTAATTTTCTTTGCAAAGCATAAAAACGGAAGCCTAACATTTTTGTCAATGTTATTAGAATTCAAAAGTAGTATAGAAAAGTGTTTTTAGATGCTTCTGATAGCAATGCTAACAACTTCTTGGAGGCATGTGTGTTAAAATAGACTTTTAAAGAGCCTACAATCTGGGGTCCAAAGAGATGGCTCCACAGCTGAGAACCCAGAATGTCTGGGTTTAGTTACCAAAAGCTATATGGGATATCAATACTTTCCATAGCTACTGGACATTTTTTTCTGGTCTCATTGGATACTTCATGCATGTGTACCACATGCATACAAACAGTAATAGAATTACTTATTGATCAAACACATAATTTTGACCTCATAGTCTTTTTGCTCCTGTTTTATTTACTTCTTACATACCCTGCTTTTTGTCATTGTGGCAAAATACTCAAGAGAACCAATTCAAAAGGAGTAAAGGTTTATTTTGGTTACAGTTGTAGAAGTTTCTGTGTGTGACTGGTTGACTTTGTTTTTGAGCTTGAACATTGTGATGAGTAGTATGTGGTGGAGAAAACTGCCCACCTCACAGGGGACAGGAAGAAAAGAGAGAGAAGAGGGGACTCAATGTTCTTTCAGGGAATAATCGAATTATTTGAATATCCCTATTTTCACCCCCAAATGTTTCCACCACCTAATGAAAGTGTTGGTGGCCAATCTTTTAACCCAGGCTAATGTGGCACACTTCAGATCCAAATTATAAGAGATACTTGTACAATTTTTTTGACACTGCTGTGTTTTGAGACAAGGAATCTTTAAGCTTACTGGAGTTTAATTTTACACTTGTTTATTATTCTTTGACAAGACCTATTAGCTTCTAGGAATGGGACTCTGTGATTTTGCAGACTCCCAATGCCTGGTCTCATTTCTCCCTCCCTTTGCTCCACAGGTCTCAGATCTGAAGCACATGAAGTGTGTAATCTTTGTATTATTTTGATAAGAAGTGGGTAAAGGCAATGTGTAGCACTTCATAAAACAGAACCAATCCTCTGTGAAGGGAGGAGCCCTGGAGTTTCAAACTTGCTCTATTTTTCAAAATATGACTATTTTGAAAATATAGTATATTTTGTATATACTTATTTTGTATAAGCTGCTGATTGGGAAGTAAAATCTATGCTTATGAACACTGAGTGTATTTAGACAATATTTAATTAAATACAGTTTAAGAGTTGCATAGGAAGTGGAGGCAGTGTACACTTTTACTTTCCATTGAATTGTATCTATGTATCTGCCTGCTTCATTGTGAGCTTTCTGATAAGTTTTGTGCAGTGGCCCATTGTAAACATTAAATAGAAACAGTAGAAATAAATATGTATTGATGGTTATGAGTGGGCAAAGCTATGGAAACTTAACATAAGAAGTTTTAGCAAGCTTGCATATGGTAAATACCTACTGTTCCTGGCTTTGTGAAAAGCCACTCTCAAGTGATGACTTCCTTGGCTTTCTCCAGCTCTGTTGTTAGGTCTTACATAAATTCTGACTCTTTCTGCCTTGTTGATGATGTCCTTTCCCTTGCTTTTGATTTAAAATAAAATGCAATTAGTTTTTATAGCAATTCCAGGAATATAGGGTTGTTGAATTCCAGTAAAAAACACACACACACACACACACACATACACACAAACACACATATCTATGCATCTGTTCATTGATGCTATTTCCAGCTCTTCCAGTGCTGCAGCAATCTAAGTGGAACTAAAGCATGGTGATTCATACAAGGCCATTTCTATGGGATATGAAAACATTATCTGCACAGGTGAAGATATTACCATGCTGAGTAAAATTCAGTTGTAGATGTATTCTTCACTCTAAAGGGCAAAAATGAAATTTCTGCTTTCTTTTCCTTCTACTTTTTAAAAATTAATTCTTAATTATAATTTAAAAGAAGACAGGATTTGATATAGACTGTTCATTCAATTATTTATCTATTCACCCAGGGCTTGGAATATGACGATGAATAAGAACAGGTTTTTATCGTTGAATTATTTCATTATTTGTTCTTACATTTAAAAGTGAACTTAATTCTAAATATTTATAATTTTTTTTTAGAAAAGGACTTATGTAGCCCAAATTTATCCAGAACTCACTATTTAGCTGAGGATGGTCTTGAACTCTTAGCCTTCACCTCCCAAGTATTGAGATTACAAATGTGCTTCACTATAATTGGCTCTTTTATTTTTAAAATGGAATTTTGTGCAATAGAATTAGAAGACTCAAGCTCACTGCCTTGTCATGGGCTAGCAGCTCTACCTGTCTATGTGGGATGCTTGATTTGGGTAAATTCAGAATGGATTATCTTAATGAGTCACACATTTGAATTTTACTTCATAGTAAAAAGAGCCGACAGACTGTTTCCTACTATGGTGTGAGCTGTTATGCTGAGCCAGCTGGCCCCTGCCACAATGGGCTAAAGCCTTTGAAACTGTGAGCTAAATAAACTTTACTGTTTAGAAGTTGCTTGTGCTAGGCATTTCTGTCACAATGATGAGAAAGGGGCTACAAACAGAAGTAAACATTGGGAAAAACACAAGTCATGCAAACGGGCAATTTACCCCAAAGGGAAGAAAAGTCACAGTTTGCTAAGAACTGCACCACATCAGCACGTTCCCACGTTTGCTGCTGTGCTCTGCTCTTCAGAGACAGCTATTGTTATCCCACAGACCCACTCCACAACTCGATCATCTGTCTCTTACATTTCTCTTGACACTTTTAGTCATTCTGGGAGGTGGAGCAGGCAATGCTAAGGGGTGGGGCAGGGTCTGGGGGAGCAGAGGGAGCGGGAGGTAGGACAAGTAGCATGACCATCTTCATTTGTTCTCTCATTGGAGGGATTGAATCCTGTTGCTCATGTTGTGGTGGTAAGTCTTCCTGTTCCCTTTCTCTTCTTTCTTTCTTTCTTTCTTTCTTTCTTTCTTTCTTTCTTTCTTTCTTTCTTTCTTTCTTTCTTTCTTTCTGTATTCTTCCCTCCTTCTTTTCTTCTTTCTTTCTTCCTTCCTTCCATTCTCCCTCCCCCCTCTCTTTCTGTGCTGAATTGTGATCACATGGTCGTATCCTGGACGGAAAGGGCTTCTTCAGGTTAGCACGGGCTCAGAACTGATTTTTTATTCCGTTCACTTGTCTCTGAGCCTGTCCTTTCAGGCCGGTTTAGACTCTCCACTTCCTGTTGTGTCTTGAAAGCCGTGTTTCAGGAAGGAAGCAGTATCTACTCACTTAAGCCTCACGACTGTATAAGCCAGAGAAAGACAATATACTGGGGTCATAGAGTTACCCAGTGCATCATTATCACATGCTTTATCTATCTAATTAGGTACCTGCATTTGAGCAGTTTGACCTATGATTTGGATGATAATAAACACTTTGAAAATTTACATAAATATCTTGTCATTGATTCATTAATTCTACTGATATTTATTTAACTTTAATATATTCTAAGTTCTATAGTAAGTAGTGATGATGTAAGACTCAATGTTTTGATTTGTTTATGGCTCTTTTGAGATAGGGTTTTTCTGTGTAACAACTTGGAACTCTATTTGTATACCAGACTGGCCTCAAACTCACAGAGATCCACTTGCTTCCGCCTCCTAAACATTGGGATTTAAAGGCTTGAGCTACCATTCCAGACCACTCTGTGTTTTAAAATAATATTTTATTTATTCTTTGAGAATGCCATAGAGTATATCTTGAACATATAACTCCCTACAACTCTTTCCATAACTACCCTCCCATTCTTCCCCACCCAACTTCAAGGTTTCTATTCCTTGGTGTTATTAGGTTTGGGGCCTGCCCTGGCACATGGTTGACCTACCAGGGGTCACATAAGTGGAGAAATTGAGTTTTCTTCTGCCCAGCAGCTATCAAAATTCCAATAGCTCCTTAGCTACTGGTGGGATTTCATGTCCATCTTCCACATGCCATGCTGGGGTTTTGTTTAGCTGGACCTTGAGCAAGGCTCGTACATACTGTCACAACTGTGCTGTATACTCACTCTATTTTGATCCTTAGTACTTAACTTACAGGATCACTCTCTTTTCCATTTTCCTGGGAAAATTGAGAAGTGCAGTAAAAATTAGGAATGTGTTAATCAGGGTGAACTGATGGGCTCAGCAGGAGGCTCGCATGAATACCTCAGTGTCAAGGATGAAGCCTTTCTGTTTCAGGAAGCCAACACAATGTGCAGTGGTTCATTGTTAGACTGTTTGTTCGGGTCATCTGTGTGAGGAGATAAATATACATAAATGAAGAAGTCACTGTGCCTCTCTCTGAAGAGATTCTGTTAGTGGTACTGGGGAGGAGATTAACAGAAGACAATGGGGCTATTTGTTAAATATCTGTGGGGAAGTAGTATACGTTTTCTGAAGTGAGCTGACAATCATGTAGACTAGGGTGCAATTCTTTTCTTTGGACTGATCACTTACTGCATTGGCTGTCTAGTAACTCCCTGAAGCTTTGCGTACCAACAATACAATTCTTATTCTCCCTTCCCAAATCTTAGGCTTCCATAATCTTCTCAGCAAAGAACATTAATTATTCAGGTAAGCTGTTCTGTGAGCAGCCTTATCTCTGTCTCATATCCCAGGTAAGAGGAGACAGATAGCTTCAATTTGAGGGCATCTCACATGCTCACCGCTTCTCTTCGGCTCTTCTGAATCTAGACTTCCAGTTGTTTTTATTCCTGTTTCCTCTGTCCATCTTCTCTCCCACTCAGTATTCAAAATGTTCTTTTCAAACAATACATATAGATTATATGCTTCTTGTTTAAAATTTTAGCGATTTACAGATGAAATCCAAACAAAATCAAACTCCCTTATTGTGCCGAAGCTCCCTCCTATGGCATCAAACTCATTTTCTGAGGCCTCCTGATTCTCCTGCTATAGGCTCCATACTGTCCTCTCTGCTGCTGGTTAGAGGCCGTTGCTTTCCCTCTAAGTCTGCAATGTGCTTCTCCCAGGTCTTTGCATGGCTGACTCTTGTCACATAGACTGACATTCTTCTTGACAGCTCTAGCAGTGATGAGCTCTTTGCTCTGCCATCTACCACCCCCTTCATTTCTCCATAGTGTTTAATCACCATATGAAATCATCTTAGCATTTATTATTTTCTGTCTCTCTCCCATAGTGTGTGGACTTCCCAAGAGTTCATATTTCTCTGAGCTATTCTTTGTCATACTCACAGTTCAGAATACCAGAGGACCCATGGTGGCTCTCCACACATATATTCTAAATACATTCCATCATGATAATAAGGGCTAGATGTTAGTGTGGAATATAACCACATAAATAGAGAACTTAATCATTATTACAAAAGACACATAAAACAAATAGCATAACATATCTGTCTTATTAGGTTTAGCCCACACAATGACTTTTAAAGTATGATAATAGGACCAGAGGTGGATCAGTGATATAGCCAAAACAAAACCCAACCAAAAACAAAAAAAATAGGAAGAATAAAAACTTTCTTTAATGCTATTTTCCTTTGCTGCATTTAAATATTTAAGCCATTTTTCTCAGGGTAGTTAACCCATGAAATAGATGATTAATATGGAAAATATTTCATTGATTTTTTTTCTAGTAAAGCAGTAATTTACTCTTTCATTTACCTTTCTTTGCTTAAAAGGCATAAATCATCACGTCAGAACTCCTACACAAATCAAATGTCTTTGGAAATATTGATTCATATGTATTTTTAAGATTATTCTTTTTTATTTAAAGTGATACAGTATTAAATAAATCTTTGGTTCTCAGCTTTGTTGTCATTTATGTAGACTGTTGTTGCCTCTACTGTACTGGCGACTAACTCAGCATCGGTCAGAGGAACTAAAACTCAGCAGGACACATTTGTCAATGATTCTTAAAACTGGCAGGGCCTTCCTTATTTTAGCAGAATATTTGTGTGATTTATAAAATTTTATAAATGAACAATATTACTAAATTACTTCATATTTAGACTTTAACACTTGTGTTACTGAACTTAAGAAAGATGCAATCTTCATGAAGTCATGATGTTAAGTTACTTTATAGCAGTAATTTTGCCATCAGGAAATTCAGTGGCAAGTGAAAATTTAAAAAACAAGTTGACCTTCATGTTGCCCTGGGGAGAAAAAGATGTAAAGCAATAGCTGTCTGAGGTCCAAATAAATAGTGAACTCTAGAAAATAGATTTTAACGTATCCCATGAAAGTTTTCTGATGTAATTTTGGTCTCTAGCTGTGACCCTCCGTTCTTTGAGCAGTAAAGGGAAAGGGAAGTGCAGGTGAGGCTACAACCTTAGGAATTTGCAAGCAAAACAGACTAAGGCTACTTAGAAAGCCCTGCGACCCCATAGGGAAGCTTGAGTGTCACCGTGTCCCTTCAGGAAAAGCTGAAGGCAACATGTGTGAGAACATTCACTTTGTGCACTGGTTTTGGCAGCAACTGGACTAATAATAGAACTTCAGGTGTAGGCACGAAAACTACTGTGGTAGACCAGATGGTGAATGGTAAAAATAATAGATTTGGAGGGGTTCATATTTGCTAATGAAAGAAACTGGCACCCAGAGTAGGGGAGTCATCTGCTCCAGGTCACATAGCTCACTAATGGCATATAGGGGACTATAACACTCCATCGGCATCTCTTACAGCTAGTGATCCAATTACTCTGGGCTCTGTTATTTTGTAATAGGAAATGGACGTTCCCATAGAGCAAGAAATCATATGCAACATCCTTACACTTACTTTGAGCCATTATTAAATTGAACACAGATGTGTAAATAATAGTGAAGATGGAAGCTGAATAGTCATTACACAATCTTCTCTGTCGGGGGAGAAGTGAAAGGTTCTATGTTTTTAGAGAAAACCTATGTTTAAGTATTTTATTGCAGACCCATAGAAGCACTATGTTATATCAGAGTGGAATGGGGTTTTTCAAAGGACTGACTGTGAAAAGAGCCTTAAAAGGATGCACATTCCCTTTGCCTCTGTCGCTGGCCCAGTATGACAAGGCCTCATCAGATGTGAGTTGCTGTCGTTACTGTCATCTTTATTGTTCCAGCAGAACTGAGGACAATAGGCAATTCTGCAAAGACTACTCATTTTTGCTCACACGGAGAGCTGGACAGCTGCTCAGTAGTGCCACCTGAGCAACCTGACTGAAACTTGAGGAGGGCCAGACTTTGTGTTAAAATCGCCCTAAGCCACACTCATAGCACTGGAGCTACAGGGTTTATGAGATTCACAGACAGCATTTTTCCATTGCAGATCACTGACCCAAACTGATAAATCTTTAAATAAATCTATCAGTTCTTGTCAGCATGACCTTGAAATTGTTGAATACCATTCAACATTGAGTCACTGTAACTTGTAATTCCAGCCCTCAGCAGCTGAGGTAGAAAGAGCAATAATTCCAGGCTACCATAGTGAAACTATGGCTCAGAAAATAAAGGAGTAAGAATATTAGACACAAGGGAAATCTTAATGCTCTCCTATAATACCTAGTTGTATTTATTAATAGCTAGAATTATTATTTTGAACTTCAGATGTGAGCTTCACATTCTGATGATAATTTGTTATATTTGCCTGGTGAGTAAATACAAGAGTATCTCACCATTAACCCCAGGCTCTAGCTCTGTGTCCCACCATCCTAGCTTACACAATGGCTGTGGTAAAAGATCAATTAAGCATTTCTAAAATAATGAGAATCTCTGATTCACAAAAGCATGGAGAGTTTGCGATGCAGATTCAGAAACTGGTAGATGTAGACACTGCCATTTGTTTAATGTGTTCTTGTTCCTGTGGTTTTTGTTTATTTGTTTTTGCTACAGACTGGCATGAATCTGGCCTTAAGCATCCTGTTTAGTCAAAGCTAGCCTTCAATTCACAATCCTTTCATCTCACCTCCAAGGATTATAGGTGTGTGCCATTGTGCCTGGCCTTGCAATTTGGTTTTTCACCTTCTTTCTACTAGCAGATCTGATACTGCTAAACAGTGGTTATAGATAAGTACAGCATCCTAGTTCTCCCCCTTGTTGATGCTGAGACACAGGATGCATGAGGGTTGGAGGTGTATTCCATTCTTTTGTGCTCAGTGTTCATATTATGGTCATCCTGGTCCTGAGGAGAAAGTCTAGCTTCTGAGATGCCAAGCCAGCTACTATTATTCACATCTCTTGGAAGTCTGGATTCTGAGCACACAATTTCTTTGTTTTCTGATGAACTGGGATATTGATATTTCAGATAAAATAGTTTTATTTGTTAAATATGATGTCCTTTGATGAAGGAAAAGCCTAAAATTGATCCCAGGAATTCTTTTCACATTAAATTTTTTAGTCTATCAGTGACTTTTACCAGAAAAACTCAGAATCAACATTCTTGCCTGTGCAGAGTCATGAGATCTAACCCCTGGTTTAGTTAGATATACCTGCTTGTTCTTAGCAGATAACATTGGTATATATTTATTAATATAGCATGGGGCAGTTAGAGGAGAGCACCATGACTTAGACCTACCTAACATCCCACCACTGCCAGTCTCACCTCATGTATCTGATTGCCATCTTCTCCTTACCTTCTAAAAAATGCAAGCTCCTGAACATCTCCTCTTTCTCTCCCAGAAGCTTCTTTCTCTCTGTTTGGCTATACTCTTCCTCACTAGAATATGCATATGGTCAAACAACAGCCATCTTTGAAAAGGCTTTGCCTAATCTGGCTACCATCTTGGTTGTCTGATTTCTATTGTAATATTTTCATTTTTGAACCATCAGATAGATGGTGATAGCTCACATCTGTAATCCCAGCACCTGGGAACTGAAGCATGAGGACTATGATGACTTTGAGATATGAGCAACATAATAAACTGACAGCAACCTGGGCTTCAGAGTTAGACTTTGTCAAAACCAAACAAGCCAAAAGTTCAGGCCAGTGAGTTAGCTCAGCAAGTATAAACATTTGCTGCTCCAGCCTGGCCAGCTGAGTTCTAGTCCTGGGGCCACAAACAGCCTGGATGCAGTGTTTTACAACACTAACAGCAGCACTCCTATAGAGAGGCAAGAGGTGGAGACAGGAAAATCTCCAGGAAGCTCAAAGAGAGAGTATCCTGAAGAACAAGGCACAGCAACATAAACAACAGAGACCATGCCTCAACATAGTAGGCAGGGAGATTCAACCCCTGAAAGTTGACCTCTGACTTCCACAAAACGTGTTCATAGGGTCAAGGGAGGGAAAAGCATTACAGATGGAAATAGCTTTTCATTAGCCACTAACTTTGACAATTCCTTCAGTCGATCTTTTATAGCTGTTACCAAAGCACATTTTAATTAAAAATTAATAAATTAGTTAATTAATTTATTACTTTATGTGTGTGTGTGTGTTGCTGGGTCCTAACAGTTCCTTTAGGGTAGGGAGAAGGTGCAGAGTCAATGACAGAGACCCCGGAAGTCAGTTGAAAATGACTAATTTATTCATTCAACAATGGGGGGTGCTACTTTCCAGCCACTTTTCAGCATCCAGGTTGTGTCATGATCTGGTTGATATTGCACAGATGTTCCTCATTGGCTGGGCACAAGCAGGAGATCTGACAGCATCTTTTGCTAGGCAGAGTCCCAGTGGTCAGGAACTCTGGGCAATGCCTGTCACTAGGCAGATTCCAAGCAATCAGGAACATTGGACAGCAGCTGTTATTAGGCTGACTCCAGGTTGACTCATAAGGAAATACATTATGTGTATGCCTTGGCAACTGGTTTGAGCCAATTTCCTTGACCTCATGGTTCTGTCATACTACAGGGGACTATGAACACACTTATGACATAACACTTGTATGGACAACAGAGGGCAACTTGTGGGAGACTGTTCCTGTCTTATAGGATTCAGGATCAAAGTCAGGTTTTCAGTCTTAGCGGTAAGCTCATTTACCTCCTAAGCCATCTTGCTGGCTCCCAAACATATAAGATATGATTTGTATATAGTTAAATGCACAGACCTTAAGTACACAGAGGAGCTTTCATTTTTTCACTTTGGCTCTATACTTACTAACGGATCTAGCTGTCTGAACAGCTGAACTCTGCTATCAGTCTGCTATTTACTAATGTTTCATTAAATTTTGCGAATTTCTTCTTAAATGAAGAATGCTGGCTAAGCCTGAGTTAAAAGCACTGAATGCTGACAACAGTGAAGTGCTGCATAAGTATCTTCATTAGTAATATTTTCCCTTTCTTTAGGATCATTGTGAGTAGTAGGCTTTTTAAACTTACATATAAGTCTGTAATCTGTTATCTGTACTATGCCTGGTTATGCACTACAGCCTTGACTAGATGAATTACTCAGCAATCAGGAACTTAAAAATCAGAATCAGCAGCTCCCAGGGGGAAGTCTCAGAAGTGTGAAACAGTGACCTAAGGCTTGCTGCTTCTGTGGTTTTCCAAATTGCAAAAAAAAAAAAAAAAAAAAAAAAAAAAAAAAAAAGAGCAATTAGCCACCTATGGTGAATTTCCACATATGGGTTTTGTGTCATGATCAATCAGAAGGAGGAATCTGGCATTGTGATGAATATAATCATGTTTTGACAGCAACTGCCCAAGGCCAGTTCAACCCATCCATCAACAAAATTGACTATTTGTCTATTATGAACCCAGTTACTGTGGTTACTACATCTTTCTTTTCTGCCCACAGTGGTCCTAAGCAACACTATCTTCTGCCTCTGTGTGCTATGAATATAACTCCATTACATGAATGTTTTGCCATGTTCTTTGATAAGGGAATTTACCAACATGGAAAAACATTAGCTTTGTTACAGTTTTCTTTGAGACATAATAATACATTCTACTCCTTAATGGCTATATAGAATTTTGATCACTCCAGTGGGTATTGTAAGGAAAAGAAAAGCACCTTAACATAAGAAAGAACTTTCTCATAGTTGCAAATGTCTACCAACAAGGTGGCTGTCACAGCCAGCCAGGCATTTCCCCAAATGATGTTCAAGCAAAGCTGCACAATTATCTGACAGTAATAATGTGATGGGAAATGGAAATACTGGTCTAGATGCACTCTAACTCTGTTACCAGAGACAGTGATTCATGTGTGCTATTAGAGTGCTGACTGGTCACGAGCTCAAGGGCAAACAGGGACTGGGGAAACAAGGTGTACAAATCCAAGCAACTAGTGAAACAGGCTCTTCTGAAAATCAGTGTTCTCTGAAAACACCACTAAAACATAGTCTTTGCCAGTGCTGAGTTTCTTTAGATGCCTCCCTTTGAACTGTATGACACTATGGCTATTATTAATAGTCAGGTTTGGCTACCATTAAAATATTCCTAAACTCCAATTGACATTCTAACCAGGAAGTACGTATCTCAGAGACAGTTGCTGCAAATGCTTCTCTGATCCTAAATGGTAGGGGTCTTGTGAAGATCATGAACCCTGATGCCAAACAGTCAGTTTGATCTGGACCAAGCAATTTACTAGTCAGCATTTCAAAAGCTCATCAGCATGTTTGTTTCTGAATCAAAAAATGGGGAGAGAGTTAACACTTACATTATTGACTACTGTGGCAACTAATTCTTTATATTTAATATTGATTTAATACATAAAATATAGGCATTCAGCAAAACTTAATGTGAATTGCATGGGGAGGTTGTGGAAAGGAAGATGTTTTCTTACCATATCAAGTTCTAAGAAATTAGAATTACATGCAGAAGTCACTTATCCTAAAAGGGGGTTGAATTAGGCTCCATTCCAAACGTAAGGGATATGAAGAGTTGAAGAGTTGTAGAATATTAACCACTGAGTCTAGTAATTCTGAAACATCACAAATATAGAAGCAGGAGAGTAATTTCAGCTGAGTCTCACAGGTCGATGAGATTCAGGTAACAGCAATAGCACATGGGGAAGGAAAACAGGACTCCTCCATGTTAACAAGGTGTGGAGTAAAGATGGTGGACAAGAAGAAAAGTCTCAGCCTATGGAAAGGTTCAGCATTAGTCAAGCCTTTTCTTTTAGCTTGATGGGCCACACATACACTTTTTTGAACACCTTGCAAAGTTGATATCTTATACATCATTCAAGAACTGCAGTGGAAGCTTAGAGGCTGGTGGCAGTCAGAGGCAGAGAAAGGGGCAGTCAGGAGAAAAGTGAGTGATTGGAGGACTGAGAAGAAGGAGGATGTACACAGAGAGTCATCCATTCCCATGCAGCATGAGGAAAAGAAATGCTGATCTTGTTGAGAGTGGTGCCAGGATAAAAGATGTGTCTAGATAAGTTTGCAAAGAATCTGGAGGACAGTGAACACACTGAAAAGCAGCAGAATTGAGAACACATCAGACACATCTCCCAATTTTTGACATTATCCAGCTAGAAAATATTAATGAATCACCAAAATTATGACGCCCCTCATCTTCCTGCATTTTCTTTTGGATCTCTTCCTGTAGTTCTTTGCCCTTACTTCTCGGGGAAAATTGAACCACAAAATGATAGAAACTATGTCTTTTCTTGCCAAAATATTCACCCTGTTGCCATGGGACTCCCTGCAGTTTTCCATTATGAACATTATTATAAAAATATGCACACAAGAAAATCAGATAAAAGATCTCATTAAAATTAATGTGTAATTACTTGAAAAAACAATACTTTGTAAAAAAAAAAACAGTGGGAAGTATTTGTATTTCAAGTATTTGGAAGAAAAACATAGTCTAATCTGTGCTGATTCCTTCACAGGCTTTGTATGTCTCATATTGATAACCTTTCTTTGTTTTCAAAGAGAACACTCTGAGAATAATGATGGGCTCATTTGTCCTTTAAAAAGATACATCCTGAGTGGCTAGACTCTAGAGATACAGGGTGAGTTGGAGTATTTCTTCCCTCAGGGAACATATTATTCTAAATGTTTTGCAAAGGAGAAGTAGGCAACAAATTCTGTCCTTCTTAAGTTTTAAAACCTCCATTTCTTCATCTGTAAAGTGGGATTGTTGTGAAGGTAAAATAGTTTGCAAACAATTAAAGCCTCAGCAACTGTTCCAAAGGTCAAGGGTGATGCCTGTAAGGTCTTCTAACTTTACAGAGCAGCTTCTGAGATTCCATTTACTAACCACCATGGGTTGGATGATCTTTGCTTCTTGAATTTTATGTTGCTTTCGTTTAGCTATGGGTAAAGAAGTCATGATCATATCTGACTGATAAACTGTTCACTATTTTCTACCTCCAAGAACCTGTGTCATTGATCATGTATTTGACTTGGTGGTTATAGAAAGTATTCAAGTTCCTTGAAAAATAATTGTGTTATAAAAATAGCTTACAAACTAATGGTTTTTCATATATTATTGGCTTTGGTTAATTTATCCAAATACATTGTCCCTCATTCTCCTGCTGTACCTGTTTGGCTTGTATCTGGACCCTCTATTCTGTTTCATTGATCTCTGAGGCCTTTTGTGCTAGCACCATGCTGCATTTACTAATAGGGTTCTGTAGTATAACTTGAAATTCTGTTTTTTAAAATATTTTTTCTACTCTTTGAGAATTTTATAAAATACATTTTAGTTATCTTCATTCCTCCTTCTAAGCTCTTTTAAAGTCCTCCCCTGCCTTTTTAAAATGTGACATTGTCAATCTGTGTATATTATCCTTCCCCATTCATCATGATTAACCAACAGGTACACATCCTTCTATATCAGCACATAGTAATACAGAAACACACATGATAACACATCTTAAGATGTACTGTTTTTGGTTGGAGAGATGGCTGAATGGATAAAGCACTTACCAGTCAAGTGTGATGGTCCAAGTTTAATCCCTGGAATTCATTTAAAGAGAGAAGGAGAGGAATAATTACAGAAAGTTGTCTTAGCCACACATTTCTCATGTCATATGTATGCATACACACATATATCATGCATGCATACACTACAAATACTATTAAATTAATAAATACAAGTAAGCTCATCATTTGACCAATCTGGAATTAATCATATGTGCCTCTGTCTGTGTTGCTTTTGTAAGTTCACTGTACATTGTGGAAATTCTTTCAGGTTAAGTGGTATGAACTGGACTAATACTGCTAAGATGCTACTTACTATTTTCTATGAGGATAAAGTATATTCTAATCACTCATTCCCCCACTTATGATTTCTTCTTCTTCTTCTCCTCCTCCTCCTCCTCCTCCTCCTCCTCCTCCTCCTCCTCCTCCTTAGATTTTGCATCTATGCACACATTTTCCAGGCATATATCTCTACACATGCAAGTTTTTCTCTTAGGGAAAAAAGTTCCACTGCATCTTTAGAATTAAAAGAGGTAATTCACCTAAATTCACTCTTTCTGAATAGGGGATATGAGCCATAAAATGAACAGTGTAAAGGTCAAGTGAACAATGGACAGTCTTTGTCCTGCTCTGAACATTGTACAGGATCTAATGATGCAGGTTGCTCAAAGGCAGAGTGAATGAAGGAACAGTGAAATGCAGATCTCATTCTGCTCTGGGCCTCTCAGTTAATTCTGGCGGGATGACAGAACAGGCACCTGGTCCTTTTGTTGGACAAATCCTATTGTGGTTCCAAGTTTAGTTCAGTGCCCTGAAGTGACTGCTTCACTAATCAATCAGCTGCCTAGTCTTGCTCATGCTCATTCGTGCTGCTGCCAGCCTGCCTGATTCTTCAGCAGTTTGGGGTTTTGTGCCCTTCCAGATATGGCTCTTTAGTTATGGTATTTTCCTCATGGCTTCTGTGCAGAACCTGTTGTAGCATTTCAGTGTTGCCACTAAACAATACATTTTCCCAACAGATCTTTTATTTCTGTTTTATCCTGTCTTTGTTTCCATAGTCACTTCTCCAGACAGCTGCCAGAATTCAGAAGTTATCCATGGCTTCTTCTCATAGTTTTATTACAAGAGTTTACATTTTAGGCCAATCAATCTTCTGTGGTGGGTGGAGTTATATATTGAATCCACATTTAGATTAATGGCTACAGACACATTACTCACAAATTAAAAGCACATCCCACTTTTATGGAATAAACCTATATATTCATATTTTTGTAACCAAGAAGCCAAGGCTCATTATTCCTTTCACCTCCTAATGCCTAATGATTACCTGGTATGTTCACTGGAGAGCATCATGTGTTTAATCATCCGTGAGTTTTTTGACACAAGAAGCAGCACTATATTATGACTCAGAAATGTATTGGTTAATGTACTTTTATGTATTTTATACTTTCTGTGAACAATATTTTTCTTGGTAATTTTGTCACTGAACCATTTGAACTGATAAATTATTTGAATTGACACAGGAACTGTATACAAAAGTTGATCATGATCCTAAAAGCCTTTCCTTGGGTGTGCTTGGGGTAATTACTTCAGGGAAAGATGAGACCATTAACTGCCCAAAACTCCAGAGAGAAAGTTCTCACTCTATCTGTTCCTGGATCACCCTCAAGCACCCTTCAATGTGTCCTTCAGTCACACCTCTCCCATCTACAGCTGGTACTTAGAGCTCTTAGGAAGTATAAGGGAAACGGTTTATATACGGCAAACCAATGAGCCTCCTTTGTTGTGTGCTGAGAAGTGAAAAATGACAGAATCAAGATGAATAGGGCAAGTCTTGTGTGGGCTCAGCTCAGGTGCTTACCTAATGTTAGCAGTTTACTTTTCTCTTTATTATTTATGTTTCTTGACAAAATGCATGTACCATCACCATATTCACATGGAAACGGAGGCTTTCACACAGAGTAGGTCTCCCAGCAAACTTAGTAACAGGTGGACTGGAACCCAGGTCTCTTTGTGGCTAGATTCTATTTTGTCAGTGTCCCTCTGCAAAAGATGACATTATTCTGACCTTACTTAGGGTGTTTTCTAGCTGATAACCCTTGGAAACCCTTTATTTCTGTGACTCATTATCTGCTTTTATCTCTTTCTTCTTTATTTCTGGTATTCAGTTGGTCATCCTGGGCTCAGCTTGAGGCCTCAGTTGCTCTAAATTTTTTTTCATTTTTCTCTAGTCCTGGTGATTGAACCCAGGAATTTATTCAAGATCCCTGTAACGCCCTGGATAATTTGGGTAATTCCTTTTCTGCTTCCTGTTCTGGCCCTGTCCTTGATGCTCTCCCTGCTGCTAGTGTCTTATTCACTCTTCCTCTGAGGCAGATTTTTGAACATACATTTCTCTCAACAGTGTGTTTGACAAACAGATTCCTCAAAGCTTCTGTTGGCCCACATGTGGGAGAAAGGAAGAGAAAAGAAGGCCAGTCCAGGAAAATCAACCCAAGAGGCAACCGGTAGACTCCAGTGTCTTTGTTTCTTACATAGAGAGGAAGATTTTCTTTCTATTTTAGGCAAGATGTTAGGTTTAGACTCTCACTCCAGAATTATATCTTCTTCATAGAAAGAGGTACTTACTCTAAGTATCCCACAGCTACTTCTATTATATGCTGATTATTTTTAAAGTACTTACGTGTGAACAGTGTGAAGTGTAGGTAGGAAGGCGTCCATTTCACTCATTCCCACTCCTACAGTGTTAACATTAGAAATAACCTAATGAAGTTTCTATACTAGGCCTTTCCTAGTATAGATTTAGATACTCAAATTGTGGATCTATATTCTAGTCATGTTTAAAGTACATGCTTTAAATACTGATTGCATCTAGATCCATGCTTAAATACACAAGAATTGTGAGGACTCATTTTTCATGTGGAAAGGTAAGGTTCAGAGTTGCACTGAGCACTTGGCCTCTTCATCTGGCTTGATGAGACTATTATCAGAATGTAACTGCACAAATTCTGGAACTTATCTTATAAAAAATGGCTTCTTCATAACAGGAGCTGGGTGCTGCTCACTGGTAGGTATACTTGAGTATTTGCTTTATGTCAGTGTACTCATGGATGTGCATCTTACTCACTAATGGTGTGACCTAGAAAAACTTACCCAGTGTTGCTGAATCTCAGTTTCTTTATATAAAAACACTGGAATGGAGCTGCAGGGAAGGCTCAGGAGTTGAGAAGAGTAACTGTTCTTCCAGAGGATACAGGTTTAATTCCCAGGTTTGTGCTCACACGATAACTCATAACCATCTGAAAGTCCAGTTCTAGGGTATTTTGATGGTCTCTTCTGATCCTTGGAGGCACAAAGCATGCAAATGGTACATAGTCATATGAATAGGCCAAACACCCATACACAAAACATAAAAATTAAAAATTTAAAAGTTGGGCTATTAAAGAGTTTGGTAAAATTAAATATGATTGTGTGTGCTGATATTTTAGCTCAAATGTGCATGATCAATAGAATTCTTCTCATTTTCCCTTTCAGCATTTTGGGCTAAAATTTATAAGGAATCTTACAATGCTGAGATTTTAGATCATGTCTATACCAACTCTAGCTTTTTTCTCAATTTCGTCACCAATGACATGATACAATATGTCTACAAAATACTCTAATATCAGGACACAACAAACCTAATATATGTCTAAAACAATGTTGAATTCCTATGACTTTGCCTCTCAAAATCATCCTTCATAGCTCTCCATCATTCAATGCACCAGAGATGCTCAAAGTAGAACAGAGGACAGCATGCAATGCTGTGAAAGGCTTATCACAGAAGTGAAGTCAGTGTGTGAGTTCTTTGTGTTCCTATTCAATGCTTGTGATTTTATCAGTTCTGAGAGTTTGATATTAACTTTTTTATTTCTTCCTTGAATGCAGTTGACTACACCCACTCAGAAATCTAGACAGTCTTCCACTTCTTTGTCAGTGGTTAGGAAACTTCAAATTGTTCATGTATTCTCTCTGATATTTTACGGAACATATAGTTACCATTTCAGGCTTGGTTGCTTTAAATGTTCGCAGTACAGACTTAATTTTTAGATGATCAAATGTGCCAGTTCATTTAAATTGTTCCCCCTCACCCTTCCTGTACATTGTGTTTAACTGAATTTACTTAGGTGAAAAGCACAAAGATTCCATGACTTATGAAAAATGTTAAGTGTTAAGATGTCTTTTGTGTGGGTGAGCACGGTTATGATGAATGCTAATATTGAAAGTCTTAGTCTAGAAAGAAAAATGTGCATCTTTGGGATTCAGATCTTTGGGATAAGAAAATACAGTCAGTACATGGACAGCTCATGTGTAGAAGTGATGAAAAAGTTGCTTCCTTCATTGTGAACAAGTACTAGTCTCTGTACATGGAGAATCAGTAACTGGGGCCCCAGGTAAAGGAAAAAGTGACATTGGGTTGTTATTTTAGTTGGGTCCTTGGAAAGCAGTGACAGACAGATCCAGTCAAGGGCTATTCTCTAATGACAAAGCACTGCATCCCAGTCTGGCATGTCCACTGAGAGATGTCTCTTCTAATGAACAGCTACTGCCCTGAAGTTGAAGTAAGAACACTGTATTGGTGCCTAGATCCTAAGGTCTTGGCACTGGAGGCTATGTGTTAGCAGCATGCTTCAAACCCATACTCTTTTCTTTTGTGTGTGTGTCTGTGTATAAGGTAGGGTGCTACCAAATTCTAGTCCCACTGGCAAAATTATAACCAACTTCAGTATAAACCATTGGAAAAGTGCTTAATGACTTGGCCATGTAATAAAACCCTTTGAAATAACATCAGTGGCATCGATAAAAGCAAAGCAAAACAATCTGTAGATAATATACAATTTTGATTATATAATATAGCTTATCAGACTCAGCAGCTGATATGGAAGGGTTAGTATTATTTATTTTATATCTACCTGCTGGCAAACTGTAGTATTTTAATTTTTCTTTTTCATAATTCCAGAAAGTTTTATTTCAATGAGGATGTGAATGTCACACATCTACTGCTACCATGCTGGAATCTCTTCCTAAAATTAGGATCAATGTTAATCCCCAAAGACAGTTAATATTAACCACTTAGTAAGTACTTTAATTAAGGGGAATAGCCAGTGTCAGAATCAGTTGCTCTAATTTATAGTTGTGTTAGAAATACCATGCCACCTGCCATGGTCCTGGAGTTTTATTACTTCCCATTGGCAATGTAAAAGAATGTCTACCCTAAGGCAGAAGCACCAAGAAATGATTAATTTACCCAGTGTTTAGATAGAGGTTCTCAACTTGCAGGTTGAGACTATGGGAAAGCACATATTCTTGATGGTCTTAGGACCTGAGACATCTCTCAGTAGCAAAAATACAGTAATGAAGTAACAACAAATAAATTTTTGATTGGGGGTTCCAAAGAGTGTAGGATGCTGTTCTTCAGATATTTGGTATGCTTTTTCCTAACAAGTGTTAGACATTTAGCACACCTATCCTTGAGCATCAAGGGCTATGCCGCCAACATTTTTTTTTTTTTCACAATTTCAGCACTCTGTTTGGGACTCTGATCTCCTGAGGTCAGCAATATATTTAAACTTTGACCACAGACTTTGGAGCAGGGCTAAATAAAAGTAATAGTATCTTTTGTTGATAGCCAAATGTTTTTCAGGTATCACCTGGGACTATACAAGCATTTTAATGCATTATGTTATCTTCATTTTATGGAAGAGGATCCTATGTTGGAGAGATAAAGTGACTGGTTCAAGATGTAGATGAAAGCACACATGGTTCTTGTCTCTTCCCTGATCTGGTTTGTTAGTCATTTACGAGTCCATGTATTACTCAGCACCTATAATTCATAGCAAAAGCAGATGGAGGAGGACATGGTGACTTACTGCATTATTCACCCACCTCCCATGGCCACACAGTAGAGATGAAAATGAGGTGGGCATGAGATTGCACCTTGATACAATCCATTTCACACTTACTCTCAGCTATGATGTCTAATGATTCTTGAGATCAAACTAGGTGCTACCACTGTTTCTACAATACTCTATTTTCCAGAAAAATGTTGCCCAAAGTCCTCAGAGTAAAGATTACCTAGGTGGGAAGATCACCTAAGACCCCTTTCCCTTCATACTGTGTAAGCTTTGAAGTTAGGCTCTGCTTAATAAGTGGCTTTCCTGGTGCTGCTAGATTGCCCATGACTGCACTCGAACACCTGCTCCCTCTCCGTGCAGTGCCCATTGATAACAAGCACAATGAAGGGCCTTCCGGAACTTACATAATAGCCTGAAAAGTACACTCTAGACTGAGTTTCTAAATGAAGGGAAAGCAACATTGTGCCACTGGAAATAGTACATTTATTCTGAAAGTCAAAACACGCAATTAGGATATTTTAAAGATGTTTATTCCAATATTTGCCACATGACAAGTATTATTTTAAAAGTTTTAAAAAAACAGGAAAATGCATCTGGTATAATTTCTAAATTGTAAGTAATGTTAAAAGCCGGTTGGTTTTCACTACCCACATCCCCTTACTTTGTGATGCTTTCTCAGATAGGGACCCTGTTTGTCCCTGTGGCCACAGTGTCCATCAGCAACCTTATTCTTAATGACACAGAGAGAAAAACATTTAACCATTAAAGACCATGAAGGACATAAACCAAAGCTGGTTCGACATACACTGTATTGTCCCAGCTCCATCTGTGTCTTGGAGGTTGGAAATCACAGTGTAAGTGCAGGCTGGATATGCCAATTCATGGACCCAGTGCTTAGCTCCTTGCTCGAGGAAGGGTAGATGATATCTCTGGAAGATGAAAACCTCTGCTGAGAATAATAAGAGATAGTGTATGCATTATATATACTTACTTTTTTTAAAAGATAATGAAGTGTCCTTCTCCTAGTCACTTCTAAGTGAATATTTTTAAAAAAGCATATAGCGAAGGTTTGATCCTTTATGTTTTATTAAGACTGAAATTGAAATACTTTGTGTATCTAGCTGCCTTTCATCACAGCCTCACTTGAATGAGCATTACTTGCCTGGCCCCAGTTGTTCCTCAGTGCTTACCTCCACAGCTGCTGGAAATGCCAACAGAAGGCTGTCAACATTGTCGTTCTCCAAGAATTGCTGTTGGCTAAGGAGAACAGCCTGATCTCATGCCATCACTCCTTTGGCCAGCCGGTCAATATAGAATTAAAGGTCTGACTCCTTACAGTCATCTGAAATCAGCCCTAGAGAGCTCCTAGCCACAGAGTTCCTACTGGATCAGCAGAGGTTTTCAATGATGCCTACAGTCCATCCACCTTGCTTGAGTTTGTCTGTGCATCATTTGTTGAGCCTAGTGTCCACGGAGGCAAGAAGAGGGCATCAAGTCCTTAGGGACTGGAGTTACACATAGTTCTGAGCCCCTACTGGTGCTAGGGATGGAACCTGGGTCCTCTGCAAGATCAACCAATGCCTGGAACTGCTGCACAGTCTCTCCTGTGCCCATGAGCATCTCTCCACTGTGAGCATCTCTCCACTCTGCTGATTGTTTCTTATGCTCTGACCTTTATCTTACCATCTATCCTTGCTTTCATTACATATGCTTTGTGTGTCATATGAAAAGAACATTACCCAAAACAATGGCCAAAAGTATGTGGCTATTTCAATGAAATGCTTGTCACACAAGTATGTGGGGTTGAGTGTGGACTCCAGCAGCCATGTAAAGGCCAGGCATGATAGCACAGTATTGAAGAGACTTCCCCAAGAAGATTGTTTGACCTTGCTATATAGCCAGCCAGCAAATTAGTGAGCTACAATGCTAAAGAAAAAAAGAAAAAGATTTCCCCTGTTCCCCACAATCCACAAGTTTTATAGTTTCAAGTTTTACATTGAGTCCCTTTTGAGTTTATATTTTTATATAATAAAATAAAATGTCCAATGCCATTTTATGCATGTAGATATCCAGGTCCCAACACAACTTTAAATTTTTATTTTATTTTTTATTATAGGGCCTTGCTATGGAGCTCCAGTTAGCCATGAATATATGATTTTCCTGTCTCAGCCAGTTGATCATTATAATTACAGTACACAGCACTGTGCCTGGATCCCAGATATACATAGAAAGGGACTATTTTTCCCAATTGAGAGTCAACAATTTTATTAAAAGCAAATTAAATATGCACATATATTTCTGAGTCTTTTTTCTCTTTTGCTGGTTTATGTGTCCATTTTATGCTAATACTATGTTAATTTTTTGATATAGCTTTGTAATCAGTTTTAAAAATTTGTATGATGCCTCAAACTCAGTATTTTTTGTTCAGTATTGTTTTGGGTATCTGGAATCTATGATTCCATATAAGTTTTAGGGTTATTTTCCATTTCTGTTAAAATGCTATTGAATCTTGATAAGAATTGTGATGAATTGTAGGTCACAACTTTGGTGGTTATATTAGTTCTTCCAATCTATGCCCATAGAATATTTTTTTGTTTCTTTGTGTCTTTATCTGTTTTAGTATATAGATCTTTTACAGCCTTAATTAAATTTATTCTGTATGGAAGAAAGAATTCTCTTAAGATTAGCTTGAATTCTTTGTCAGGTACTTTGTAGATCTCCTTTGTTTTGTGTCTTCGTTTTATACTTTGCTTTGTCCCTTCAGGAGTACCATAGAACTTAAATTATATCTGAATAATTCCTTGATAATAATCCTTATGAGTTTTCCCTGATATCCATGCATTTGATGAAGCAGGTGCCTTCAACCTTTAAAGCTGGCTTCAGCAGAACATTCTTTTTATCTGTGAGTCTGACTGGAGATTCCTGGTAGATTATATGGTGATGCCCAGGATCATGCTTGCAATTAGAGTGTTAAAGTGGGTTAGTCTGGTGCCTGGGACAGTGGCTTCATTTTTTTGCCCATGTTCACAATGAGGGCTTAGAGCCAGATTATTCAATGATATGGAAGTGTATCTAAAGGAATTGGATTTGCACTAAGTACACTAAGTGTGTGTGATGCATGGACTTGATGAACTTAGTCAGAATCCTGTCTATGGGGTCTGATCTGGTCCTTGGAGAGGGTGCCTTGAATGTGGATTTGTGAGCAAGTCTGGTGTTGGAATGACCTGGTACCTGGGTCCATGGCTTGGCAGAAGAAGATTTATACAGTGTTCATTCTAGGGACTGGTCTAGAGGCTTCAATGGGCTTGGAGTCTGGAGCTATAGTGGCTACTTGATACTATGAAGAACCAGGTGTCTAGGGGCAAGGCTCCTCACTTGGCCCCCAGGGTTGTTTATAATGGTGATGGTGTCTATACTGAAGTCAGTTGCACAATTTCTTTTTCTTCCAGCTCACAAAAGGTTTCTTCCTCTGTCCTGAGCTTTGAGAAGTAACTGGCAATATAAAACATCTTCCCTAGCTCCTCAATGCATGAGCTTTTATTTCTGTGTTTTCTTAGGCATCTAGTCCCTCTCTTGGACTCCTTAACTCTAAAGGGATTCCTACCACAGATAGCTGTTTACATTGTGTGAGTGTGGAAATGGGCACTGAGGGCTCCATCCTGTCATCTTGCTGATATCATTTTCTAAACACAACGGCTTTTATAAAGTTATAGCATTGACCTGCTGGTACCAAATGTGAGTGAGCCATGAGCTGTGAGTGACTAGACTAGACTCTGCTTTGAAAGGCTCTCTTCCTCTTGCTCTTGTTGCAGCCAACCACATGGCAAGTGTGAAACTGATCAGGTTGCCCAGGGTGGAGAAAGGGCTCTGTGGCTGAGGGGCATTCCTCATCATAGAACTCTGTGTTCAAGAAACACACCACCTGCCTTTCCAAGAAGAAAAACATTAAAATTTTTACCTTTAATGGCAACATGCTATTGGATCATGAAGAAAGAATAACAGAAATATTTTTCCATTACAACTTCTGTTTATAATATGCAAAAGACAACTTAGTTCATGCTTTTTTACTCTTTCCACAAGTAAATCTCCATTTTTATATGTTATAATTATATAAGGAGGTTTATTTTCTAAATTCTTCGAGATTCTGAATTTTAATTTGTTTCGTCTGCAGCCCGTGCAGAAGAAATAAAAAGAGTTTGCAGGTTATAGGAGTTGATGTCTTCTGTTATTGTTTATAAGAACAGTGGTGGTACACAGCACTAACATGCAGAATGGAAAGTACATGTGTTGGCATGTGAGAGAACTGGGAAGAAACATCAAGTTTAAATTATGTCCAAATAAAACTGTTCATTTTGTTATATTCATTCTTTATGCACTCAAACCACTATGAATTTGTTTCCTGTTGGCATAGGATAAAATCATTTTAAAAACTTGCCTCTGTTTACTCCCACTGGACATTATCCCTCAAGAGTGTTCATAGTATAATGTATGAAATGAGATTTTGTATTTGAATAAAGGAAGAATAGGCTTTTATATTAGCTAGTAATCACACCCCATTTTTCTTTATTAAGAAAGAAATACTTTCACAAAGTTCTCTATTATTCTCTTCACTTTCCTGAAAATATATAAGGCAGGTTTGACTTTTTCACTGTGGAATTGGATGGTAAGACAAAAACAGTGTTCCTGGCATAGAGCATATTGGGAAAGCTTTCTCCCTTGCTCTGCAGTGCATGGACTTCTTTTTTTCTTTGCTCCAGTATCTAGTTTCTCTCCTGGACTCAGTAATTATGAAGGTGTTTCCACTATGGACATTTGTGCGTGTTGATGTTAGTGTGGAGATGGGCACTGAGTACTCATCTCGTCATTTTACTGCTGTCACTCTATAAACGCAACTGCTTCTATAAAATTACAGCATTGATATGTTGATGCTAAAATGTCTGTGAGCCATGTCTTGTGACTAGAACAGGCTCCTTTGTACTCTCCACTCCTTCTCCCTTTTGCTGCTGTCACAGGTAGCCCCCCAGCACTTGCTGCAAACTCTCTAAGTGGCCTTCATATGAGGCGATAATGAGCTGAGTAAGAGGTAAACAGAAAAAGCAGCAATATTGACTGTTGTGATACTTAGCATGTACAGCAGACCCTGAGATGGTTTGAAACTTGGCCTTGTTTTCTCTCTTTATATATTGTTTTGTTTATCTCTTCCTAAGATTTTGGTTGTTCAAAAAGAGATATTTAACCTGGATTTTGGTAATTATAAACTGATCTTGTCAGTTAGGGAGGCCAAGCACAAAGTCTACTTAAAATTGCGACGTGAGTTGTGAATTCCAATCACTGCAGATCTTAACTACATTTCAGGGATGAGAGGGTCATCTGGCTGCAGCATCTGTCACTGCATTGATCTCCAGGGTTGATCTGGCTGATCTGGCAGACTAGGCCAGTATCCCCTTTCTTCCTCACCATTCATTGTTCTTGCCTCCCAAAGCTCTGTGCTTGACCGAAAAAGACGAACTTCCCTAGATAAAGGTGGGCCATCCTCCTGTCATTGTATGTGGGTAGCTGTGCCCCTCTGTTCAAACAAGCTATATTGCCAAGAGAAGTTAAAAAAAGAGAGAAACAAATGATCCAAGAGTAGAAACTCCTAAAAACAAAATGACTGCTAGGGTCTGTGAATAACTTTGACTCTAGCTTCTCTCCTGTCAAGAGGGAGACAGTGAAGGAAGTACCTGACCGGAGCATGGAAGAGCATCTTCAAAAGCATCAGGAGTGTGGGAAGCCTGTGGCAGACTTGAGGAGCTCAGACTCTGAGGACCAATGCAGCTTCCAGTCCATTCTTTACTTCTGATTCCATGTGTAGGAGAAAGTCATACAGACTCCCTCATCCTGGAAACAAGTCCCTTCGTTCTCTATTTCTACTTGTTAGGTTCCTTACCCCAGAGATTCCTAGGTGGATTTCAGTTCTCTGAGTGCCCACTCTTGCAACCTCTGGAGAAGAATAATAACAAGAAATTACACTTGTTCAAAGGAAAATGTTGGGATATTACAGAGGATTTCTTTCCTAGCTCTTATGTTTTCTATATGAATCAGTGGGCGTAGAATATCTTCTCAGCATCAGCTCAAGTGCTTCCAACGCTCTCTCTACTTTTGCCTTTTTTTTAAATGCAAGTCAGTTTGCTGTGACACATACACCTGGGAAGCCTAAGGGGAGGCTTGCCTGAGTCAGTGTTAACCTTGAGATTATGACAATATGCCCCTTGTAACTTTCTTGTACTCTCAGTGTTCTGGATCTTATGGAACATGGTTATTCTTGGAGAGTTAAAATTTAAGATAAAAGTATGATTGAAAAGAAAAAAGCCCACGTTTCTAATAAAATGAAAATAAACCAACTCACTAAAAATAGATACTTTCTTATAGCCAAGCTCAGATTCCTACGTTTCTAAAATGGATTTGTGTGCAAAATGTCAGCTAATGAATGATACAGCCCTCATATATGTGTATTCTCTGCAGGAAAGAAGCAGGAGAAGAATTGTTAGCATCTAAAACAATGCCCTGTGAGCTCTGACTTTAAGCCACACTCTCCTCTGAGCTCTGACATCCAGCCACATCCTCCTCTGAGTTCTGACATTAAGCCACACCCTCCTCTGAGCTCTGACATCAAGCCCCTGTTAAAGCCAAGCTCCCTCCTGCATCTCCCTTTTCATAACCATATTCATCTGACAAAAAAGCTCTTTTCTACATAGAAACAGCCTTAAGAAACTCCTGCTATCTGTGGCTGCCTCCTGCCACATTGCCATCTGCATCTATAGAAATCTGCCACCGATAACCAGGTATATGTGAACTATACTAAAAAATGCAAAAAATCCTAACAAGTGGGGCAGGATGCATTTGCTATGGTTATGGGAAGTGATTCCAACACATCCCTTTACGTGAGCCTTAATACATAACTTGTGAAATGATTACAAAACAAAATTTTATTGTGAGGATTATTAGACCCAAAGATATATCTTGGATTGGGGATGTAGCTCAATTGGTGAGAATGTTGGCCTATGGTGTACAAAGCCCAGAATCTAGTCCCCAGCACTGCATGAACTGACTATGATACACCCACCTGTAATCCCAGCATGCAGAAAATAGTGGCAAGGGAGCTGGAAGTTTCAGGTTATCTCAGTGGCATGAGGCTATAATATGAGACTATGATCCAAAACAAACAAACAAACAAGCAAATAAGAAGTGCAGCACAGACTAGGGGTGTTCTGTGGAAGCATACTTGACTGGCATGGGTGAGGTAGTGGTTTAATCTCTAAACTGGAAAAGCTAAGGAAAATATATAGGGTCAGTATATACAAAACAAACACTACATTTACAGTGGCTGTTTAAAATCAAATAGTTGTTGGGAGCAAGACTGGAGCAATGGCTCAGTGGCCAAGAACACTTACTTCTATCACAAAAGACCCAAATGTGATCCCTAGTAACCACAAGGTGGCTCCCACCCATTTGTGATACTTTTTTACCTACTAGGTTACCAAGCATATTTGTGGTCACATTCATGCATTCAAGCAAAACACTCACACACATACCATACACTAAATAAATCTAAAAAAAGTATGAGGTAATAATTTCTACATGTCACTGTTTTACAAGTTTAGGCTAACATTAAATTTATTATAATAGACATTGTACAGTTACAAATGTACAGTGTCCTACAGAATGGCAAGGTACTGGCACATTATGGTTTATTATATAGAAATGTGATTTCTGCATCTCCCAAGTACCCTGCATCAATCTGAGGGCAGGGTGAAGTGTGCATGGAGGTTCTACTCCTGCGTGAAAATGTTGAAAAGAGAGGAGGGAGCAGGCGTAAATGATTACAGGACCAGGGAGTTCTTCAGGCAGAGTCAGGCAGCCACTGAGTGGGAGCTCATGATTGCTTTGCAGTCATTGGGGTGAGGTGAGGAAATGGGGCTACATATGAAGTCCAAGTTGGGAAGTGAAGCAGGAAATGGCAGCACCCATAATGTTAGTATTTGACATTTTTCTGTCATGATTTCCTCCTGTTGGGGTAGGCGCAAATGGTATGTATGTATATATAGACTGTATGTGCCTTGGCAGATCTATAGGAATTTCTATATCTTTCTGGTAGATGACTCTCCATAGGGTATGGTTCTGGTCTGCTGGCCCTACAGGTAAGGACTCTGCCTTATAGTGGGATAGTATGAATTTCTCCCCAGTATTCAATAGCATTCATTCCCTAATGCATACTTTCAAACCAATCCTTGTCCAGACTAGCTTGACAGCAACAGTGGAGGTATCTTAGTTGATATTCTATTGCTGTGAAGAGACACCACAACCATGGCAGGTCTCATAAAAGAAAGCATTGAACCAGGGCTTGGTCACAGTTTTAGAGGTCCATTATCATCACAGTTGGAAGCATGGTGGTACTCAGGCAGACATGGTGCTGGACAAGTATCTGAGAGCTCTACATACAGGTCCTCAGGCAGCAGGAAGAGAAACTCAAAGCCTATCCCAAGTCTCATGCTTCCTCTAAGAAGGTCATACCTCTTCCATCCTTTGAAATAGTGTCACTCTCTTCCCAAGTCTCATGCTTCCTCTAAGAAGGTCATACCTCTTCCATCCTTTGAAATAGTGTCACTCTCTAACCAAGTCTCATGCTTCCTCTAAGAAGGTCATACCTCTTCCATCCTTTGAAATAGTGTCACTCTCTGGTGAACAAGTATTTAAAGCCCTGAGCCCATGGGGGACGTTTTTATTCAAACCATCACAGACTATAATCTTTTCCTACGCAAGTCCTGGTGATTTATGCTTAAGCCAGCCCCTGCATACCATGCTCTTACTCTGTAGTATTAGTTCACTGCTTGTAGCAACCATAATCTCCCACTGGTGACATGGGAGAAATGTCAATAGTTTTCTTATGGTCTGTGGCAAGTCAGTTGTGGACAGAGCTGGTTGTGAGGGACACTTTGTCCTTATGGCACCAACTCTGAAATTTACTTGCTTCTGAACTTTCCAACAAGATTGTTTAATAAGCTCCTTTACAGTGTGACATTTACTTAAAATTGCAGTTACAAACATGTTAGTTGATACAATGGTGATGCTTTCTGGATGCACCAGCTTTCAGAAGCTACTCAAAGTATTTAGAGTTCTGGTTTTGGCTAATGTACGGTGGGTCAAGCTGACAGACAGATAAAGGAAGATGCATAAAACTGTGCTGCATAGACTCCAAGAGGCTGCAGGGAGGAAGATTTACTACTCCTACTAGGATGACAGATAGTTCACAGGCTTAGAACAGAATTCTTTTTCGATTATACATTAAAGAAAAAGATATCAAACAAAATAAAACTGTTTTGAAGAAGTAGTTATTTATATATCTGGCCTTAGAGATTTAAATGAAATTCCCCCCTTTTCACCCAGACTTTCAGCATAATGGTTTAAACACATGCACTTTCCAAAATAAAACAACAATAAACGCCCTATACAAGATGGATTTCTTTGGGCTGGGAAGAACAGTTCTGAGTTTCACATCTGGATTCATCTAGTGAAGACTATAAAGATGTTGAAAGAAGACAGGCTGATCCACATCTGTGAGACCCATTTTTTTGGGTGCAGTAGTGACCAAAGAGCCATGACCTATCTTCCCAGGGAGCCACACACTATGGCACTAGGTTCTAGCCCACTGCATTTTCAAAAAGCAAGATTGGAGATTTAAACCGTTTGAGTTAGATACATGAGACAGGACTTTGCTGCATACGTTTGTGTTGACTTAGTAAAACAACTCTAGTCATTGGAAGCTTAGGGACAGTGCAGTTTTCAATTGTGAACTAGAAGTAGCAAGGAGATGATTATATTTAAGCGAGTAATTGGCTGTTGGTTGTTTTTTTTTAAACAGTCTTACTGTCTTAAAATATGGACACCATGGATTGTATTGTACAAAAGATAAAGATTGTACATGTCCCTGTATCAAAGTGATTCTGCTCTCTGTAGTTTACATTTAGGAAAGTAGCCATATACTTGTGAACCTAATATTCAGAGTTTGAGTTCTTCTTGTAGGAGGGTAACCAACTTTATTCTATAAATAGCAAAAGACTAGGTCTTAGGTAGGACAGAGGAAAAATGTCAGAGTTACAAAGCATAACTTTTCAAATGCATGCTTAGATTTGATATAGAAAGCAAAAGGCAACTATATTTTCTGCATTACTGGATTCACATAATATATTTTCCCTGGGAAGAGTAGAATAAAATAGAAATGGAAGCTGGATGGTTTTTTTTTTTTAAAAAAAATTTAAATTAAACCAGGTAGCAGGAAACAAGGAAAAAAGGAAGAGTAGCCTTCAATTATACGTAGTCTAGCTTGAAAATGCTATCTGATCTTGAGTTAGTCCAGATGTGGTAAGGAAAATGGAGGTGTATGTCCAGGACAGAAGTGATGGCATGGTGCAGAGCCCCAGGTTCCATTCCCAGCAAGAGTTTGTTCTGATGGTGCAGTGTGAGTCACAATCTGAGGTTGGAGCTGTGGCCATCTCATTCCCAAAGGTAGCCTGGAGCCTCACCTGCTTCACCCATGACCCTCATGGCTTTCTGTTCTCTTCCACAAGCTACTTCTACACTGGTAGAGAAAGAGGGAGGGATGACAGAGTGAAAACCACACAGGGATGGATTTAGCAAACGCAGCACATCCATATAATGGATTCCAGGAGGTTACTGATTTATGGTGTTAGAGGTTAATATAGGAAAAGCACAGAGATGAAACAGGCTGCAAATAATATGATTGGGTGCCTGTGGCTGAGCAAGATACCGATTTACTGTGGGAGAAGCTGCAAACAAACATATAACAGAGTAGCAGTGATTTTTCCCACAAAGCATTAGAGTCATGAGAGTTTTTTAAGAGAAAAGTCCTCTTTTTATGAATTGATTTTAAGATTTCAGTTGATTGGGTCTGGGTTGAATATTTATAAAAACATGTCAATTCCATTTACTTAGAACAATGAATAATGACAGCAATATACTATCTGAAAAGCCAACTAGCTGTATGCTCATTTATATCAGAAAGAGGTAAATGAAAAAATTGCATAAGGCTTAGGGGTCATAGGTAATATGTGGCATTCCGAGGCCATATCCCTGTAGATTAGATGGCACTGGACCAAGAAGAGGCAGCATAGAATAGAGCCCCATAACCACAGACCTCAGCCAGGCCCAGAAACATGCACATGAGACACACATTTTCTTGCCCATTGCATAAAGAAGCCCAAGCTTGTGATATCAGAAGACAGTTTGGAAGGCTAGCAAGGGGACAAATGAGGTTTAACCTATGATCCCCTGGACTAATTTTGCACCATCAGGTCGGCTATGATCCCCTGGACTAATTTTGCACCATCGGGTCGGAGTCTTTTGGAATTCCTCACACATTGGGCATTAGTTTAAGGTTTTTAATTACTTTCAAGGCTTGCTCTGAGTCTCCTGGGATGAGATCTGGCTAATGTATGTAGAGGAGACTCATGGTTTACTTCATGTAAAACTTATTGGGGTCTGCAACTACGTCCAAATAAGAGGCTTGCAAGAGGAAGGCCACAGCTATCATTTGGATTTTCCAACTAGTTATTTCATCCTTAATGATAGCCTGGGACTGAGAGAATGCTAATATGGGTTTATGTATTTGAGTGCCTTTTAAATAAATCCCATTATAATATTGTTTTTCAGTGATCTCTGAAAATACAGTACAAAAGAAAGTTTAACCAGGAAGGAAAACTAGGTTCCATGTACAACACATTTCTTTTGTTTGGGCAGAATGTGGGTGACTGTCTTACTGTCTGTAAGACAAGAGATACAGCCTAGTGACTTTGAGGTTGTGTTATTAATGTCTATGAATTCTCACTCAAAGTCAGCACAGATGAACTGAAGAAAGCACAGAAATTGAGTCACTTAAAGAGGAATAAATAATTATATTTGGAATATGTTGAATTAACAAATTTTATATATGTTTAAATATAAACAAAATATGATTTTATTATGTATTTTAGTCAAGACTTTTTTCTTAAAACACTTCCTTTCTCAAAAAAAAAAGAAAGGGTACTTATAAATAGTTGGCATTATCATTAAAAAAAGAGCTTTCAAAACAAATGAATAATTTACTTGATTGATGAGACAATGTGTTAGTTTTTTGCACGTGGCGCGTGAATGGAATCTCAACACCAGGATTATTACACTAGAGTTTATTAAAGAGGGGAGCAGAGATAGGGGCATAAGAGAGCAGAGAGAGAGAGAGGAGAGGGGGAAGGGCGGGGGTGGGGGTGGGGGGCTCGTGTGAGCCCTTTCATTAAAAGGGTGGGCGGGCCCATGTTTGCATCGCCACACCCAGGGGGATGATTGACACTGTTGCATTCCAGGTGAATGCAAGCTTTGGAAATCCTTACATTCTACTTTTTTGACATACATATATAAACTGGATTTATAGTCAGGAATGGGTTGTCGTGGTGGTCTTGGTTATTTTTTGCTGACATAAGGACGAAGAGGTCTTTAGCTCATCTTGCTGGCAGAATGAAGGGTTTGGATCATAGGGCTATGAGGTTTGTTTCTTGGAGCTGGGGTGGGGGGGTATGGGTTAGTGATAGAGCTTTGGGAGTGACTAAAGGGAAAGGAGTTTGGAAGTAAACCTTGAGTTAATTGCGTGTGTGAATGGTTCTTTTCTTCTGCTAAGGGATTCTATTGTCTGCTGCCTGTACGTTAACGTCTGCAGATCTAGGTCTGGTAAAGAAAAGGGTTAGGGTTAGGGTCTTGTATTTTGCCTACCTGGACTCTTGCAGGGGGATGGGGTATGGTCTTTGTTTTACTTGCAATGCATCTTCAGGGAGTGGCTGTTTTTTTTTTTTTTTTTTTTAAAAAAAAAAAAAACTTTATTTATTTATTATTTATTTATTTATTTGCCTTGGTGTTTGCCTGGAACTGGAACTACAGACAGTTGTTAGCTGCCATGTGGGTGCTGGGAATCGAACCCGGGTACTCTGGAAGAGCAGACGGTGCTCTTAACCGCTGAGTCATCTCTCCTGCCCCGGGAGTGGCTGTTTTAACTGCAGAGTTGAAGGACCTTTTGTTTACCTTGGATTCCAAGCAGACTTCCTGGGGCCTTTTGTTTACCACCTTTGCTTCTGCTCTGGCAAAGGAAGCTTAGAGCTGTTTTTTTTTAAGATTTTGGATCTCTTATCTGGCTATTTTGAGGAGGGGGGATAAAAGGCTTAAGATTAGACAAATGAATCTAATGTGGGAAACCTTCGAGTTTAGAGACTGTAGGAGTTGTCAGAATTACTCTATATGGTCCAGTCTACTTTGGAGTGAGGGGAGAAGGCAGGTGATGGAGGAGGGGAGGAAGCAGATTATCAGGAAGGTAGAATTTACAGGCTGATTGAATAGTAAAAGGAGCAGAGGTACCATAGTTGGAGCACCTGGTGAGGCTGGATTCAGGCGAATGTGATTACTAAATGAAATGAAAGCTCTCACTTTTGTTAAGAAATCTCTTCCCATTAAAGCTGTTGGACAACTTGGCATAACTAAAAATGACTGAGTAGTAGGAATCTGTCTAAAAATGCAATTAAGCGGTGGTGTCTGATAAAGTCACATGGATTTGCCTCCTACCCTGACAATTGTAAGGCCTGAAAGAAAGCGTGGATCTCAACACTCCCGCAGAACTGAGAGCGCAGCTCCAGTGTTCACCAGGAAAGAAATGGTCTGGCCAGAATCTTTAATATCCCCCCGAGGCTCTCTCTGTATACTAAGAGGGCCTGAGCACTATCATTTATCTTTGGCTAGTCCCAGAACATTATGCACCTCATCTAAGCTTGCTGTGTCCCCACCCTTTGATGTAGGGCAGCAGTTGCCTGGCCAGTGTTGTCTATAACACTTAGGACATGACCGGGATGGCCTCCGTGATAACAGCAAACAGTGCAATTATTAGATATTAAAATGTCTTAATGTATGTGTGTATGTAAAAAAAAGAAAGAGAAAAGGAGGAAGGTATGGAGGAAAAGAGAGAGAGAAAGGACATTGTTCGGTTGCACATTTTCTTTGACATTGTTTGCAATGTTGTCAGAAAACAATTTTTAAGAGTACATTCTCTCCTTCTGCCCTGGGTGCTGCAGTCAAACACAGGTCATCATGCCTGCTCATCAGGCCCTTTTACCTGATTGGTCATCTTGTAAGCCCAGGCATCAGGCAGAATAACTTAATGAGCCTTCAGGAAACCTTTCCAGAGACATTCTATGTGCATATTATGTCTCTGGTCTACATAGTTACTTTGGATGCCTAGCAACCACATCAACTCCAAATCTCTATTCTCCCCTCCTCTTCAGACAGTGGCCAATGAACCAATAAAAAAGTTGTATTTTAAAGTTTTTGTAGCTGGAACTTAGGTCCTTGTGAATGCTAGGCAAGCACTCTGGTCCTCAGCCACATTCCCAGTTCCTGATTTTTTATTAGTGTCACTTATGTTTCAAACTGGCCTAGAACTCATCATGATCCTCCTGCCCTGGCCTACTAGTGCTAGGATTGTAGGTGTGTGTTCAATGTCCAGTAACATGAATCTTCATGTAGTAAGGAAGATTGGTTCCTATGGTTTCTGATGGAGACTACATTCTCCTTTTGTCTACATTTCCTGGCTTACATCAGTTGTCTTCTCTTACTTTATTATGTCCCAGAGCACTCTATTAATGAACCTACTTCACAATGGTCTCCAGGCCAAGCTCTTGCCTAATACCATAGTGAGCAGAAATCTTATATTGAATAAGTGAACACAGACACACCTTCAAATTAACATTTTTGTGTGTTGTATGCTTTGGGCAAATGAAAAGAGTGCTTTGTAAAGAATTTTTTAGGCAAAAGTCCTAATTTCAGCAGTTAGAGCTACCCATTTTAAGATGCCAGTTAGAGGGGAAAAAATATGAGAAACAGAGAAATCACATGCAAATTGGAAAGAGGATCAGAAAAGGGGGTGACCTCTCCATGTTCAGTATGGAATAGAGGAGATTTGAGGTAGTGGTAAGAGTTAAGCATAAATAAATAGTATTGACCAAGATATGGCCCCTCCCATAGTAGTTTCAACTCTGGTTCTGCAAGGTGATTCAGTTAGAAATTGTCTTGTCTATTGAACAATTGATTGATCCCCACTAGAAGGGAACTATGAGATGCCTCAAGGTGACCTGCTCAGGGTTGTAGCCTTCTTGTGATAGGGCACTGTTCTTATAGTATTCTGCCTGGGATGAATACTATTGCATGGTTGCTAAAATTTAAAGTGACTACAGGTTTAGAAAAATAACTCTGTGCCATTAATCTTAAAGGACATGACATAGCTGGGGTATATAGCTCTAGTGCCTAGACAGATAATCTTTAAGAGGTCAGCCTGTTGACCTGCAGAGATAATGAGATGAGCTATAATAAAAGAGACATGAAATGTAGCTAGAGGAGGTGGGCTTCTGTTTGTTTTTAGTAATCATGAGTCTGGGAGAGGAGTTAATGATTTTTAGCCAAAGCATCTTCAGAGCACTTACAGCATCTTATTGCTCTTGTTTCTCTGTACACTGAAGAGTGATTGCAGCAGAAAATTAGCCAAATTCTGTTTCTATAAAAACGATAGATCATGGAATGCTGGTTAGGACTTGCCAACTTACCACAAACTAGAGTACATAGGAAGAGAGAATCGCAACTGAGAAATTGCCTCATCAGATGAGATATGGGAAAGCCTGACATTTTCTTGATTAATGATTGATGTGAGAGGTTCACTGTGGCTGGTGCCACAGTGTCTCTGTTTCAATTCCTGGCTTCAGATTCCTGCTTTGAGTATGTGAAATAAACTCCTTCTTCCCCAAGTTGGTTTTGGTTTTGGTACTTATGATATTTATAAGGTAAAGCAAACTAGAACATATGATCCTCCTGCTGAGATTGTGTACACTTGATTCCCAATATACATATATATAGATGTTATAAAAAGTCATATATATTTATATAGTACATATTATATACAATTATATTGTATAGTATATGTAATAAAATTAATTTAATAATTTTATAATTATATGTTGTACATATGATAATACATATAATATATTATAAAAACATACATTTAATATATCATAGAAATATATATTTTATTATAGTGAGGAATTTTTTAGAAACTAGGTGGGAGGTTTGTTTTGGCAAGAGAGATTTTGGTATTTCTGGCCAGAAGCTTTGATTTCTATTCTGTATCATATACCGAAATCTCTCACCTACAGCAATTGTTGCGCTATTGATGTTATTGCTGTTCAGACATTCTGCAGTTAGATTTCTGAGGCTGAGGGAGTGGCTTTTATCTAAGATGACAGGAACCATGCTTTAATACCCTTGAATGTCCTTTTCCCACACTGTGTGTTCACTGTTTATGGTTGCATTTTCTAGATTTTCTTCACTATTGTCTTCTAAACCTGGCAAAAACTCTCTCTTCTTTATAAGATATTTCATCTTGTTCTCCCTATCACATGTGCAGACAAGCAATAGGGTAAAGTAATGAAGGGTGCCAGCTCTCATGGCTAATTTCCTGAATTGGATGTTGTTCTTAACACTTTTAGCTCAGGTATGTAGATCTGTGGATAAATGACTCTTTCCTGGGCTCTTTGCCTGTAAAAACATTTACTTTCTATTGATAAACCAGGGAGTAAATACATTAGTAGCTCATTTGAAATAGTGCCTAACATATCACAATTGCTATAATGTTAGTTAACAGCTATTAACACTAGTTTTTCTTACTCATCTACGACATCCTGAGGACCATAGAAATGGATAAGACACAAGGAGTTAGGTTTTGGTTGGAGAAATGAGAATCCCAGAGTCCTCTGCATGAGAGGCCACTACTAATCAATTAATTCCCTGCAACTCATACAGTTACATCCCACCTACATCTGATGAAGATGGCTTAGGAAACTCACTGCACTGACTGTGGCTTGCTAGGGATAATTCCCTCCAGATAATTCCCTCTTTGCCTTGCAGTGACTGGTTGGTGTGATTTATAAAGCACATCCTTGACTGTGAGCCTATCCTTCTGCTTAAGCTTAACCATCCCCTAGATGGACACTGAGACCCCAGGATCCCACTTAAGCCCTTCTTCAGGCTGGCTAATTTGAAGGCAGTTTCTTCTTCTTTTTTTAATATTTATTTTTTATTTTATGTGAATTGATGTTTTGCCTTCATGTGTAACTGTGCAAGGGTATCAGATCTTGGAATTACAGACAGTTGTTAGCTGCCATGTGCATGCTGGGAATCGAACTCAGGTCCTCCAGAAGAACAGTCAGTGCTCTTAACTGCTGAGCCATCTCTCCAGCCCCCGGCAGTTTCTTCTTAATAGTAATGCTTGTCAATTTTTTTTTATAGAACAAAATTATTGCCAGATTAGATGCTTTTCTTCATTCTTCAGTATAGCTTTAAGTACTGTTTAATTTTTCTTAAAACAGAGGAAATTGTTTTAAGAAATAGAAAATGTTGCATAAAGGAGAAGATCCAGAATAATTATGTAAATTTCTACAAACATTCTATATTAAAATAATCCTTCATTGTTGGCACATGAAATTATTTTTCTTTTACATTCTTTAGCATACCAGTATATTTATTGTGATAGAAACTATGCATAGAAATAGAGGACAATTCAGAAAACAGAACAAAATGTGCAAGTCACTTTTGAATCCCACCATAGATAGTGACACCTGTATTTTTATAATCTTCTTGTCTTTATTATTTTTCAGAGGATAAACATTGTCAAAAAGAAATTTAGATGATTTTCCTTTCAAATACCTCTTGAGATAATTTTTAATTCTCATTATTTTTATTGCTTTAAAGTCTGTCTCCCTCACAGTGTGCAAAGAACACTGTGTATTTATCCTCACATAGAAGGTGACTTTTTCAAACCAATAAAATAATCGGATGTTGAGGGCTTAGGGATTTTACAGTTCAGTATCTTAGAAGTAATGAAAACAAAGGAAGGGACAATGAACAGTCACTCTTGGAATCTGCCCAGTCATCCATAGAATAACAGTGGCTTGAGAGGAATGAGATATTAAATTTGCTCATCCAGTCATGTTATTATAAAAAATAGTGACTCAAAACCCACAGAGCTTATATACCTATCCAACAGCATACCTTTTCTTACTTCAATATGTTATTCAATTTCTCTACCAGATGTCCCAACTATTTTTCATGGTAAGATTCCTTTTTTTAATGTGCCTGTGAGTAGAGGGTTTCCTTACACCTGTGATGTGAGTCTTCTGCTTTCTGTGTATGCATTTTTAGATCAGATCTGCCAATATTCATTCTATGTTTTAGAGAATTTTGCATTGTCTAGTATGATGGTAACATCACTTTGAGAGCCATCCTAAACTCATTTATATTCAAGCAATTCTCTTTGTGAAAACCTAACCAGGATCCCATGGCTTGCCATATTTTAGAATTTAACAGACTTTCAATTGAATAGTCATAGTTGAGTAGGATGAATGGAATAGTATAGGATGGTGAAAAGTATTCTAGATGTTTTCCCAAATACCACAAATTCTGAACAGGGTTTGGGCAACCACAAATTGATTTAGGATTTTCAAAATCATTTAGGAAAGGAACAAAAGCTTTGAACTCTGCTTCGCCCTGTAAAACTCAAGTTTTACTGTTGGGATTTTTCATCTGTGAAAACACTTAGTCTCTGTAGGCTGGCTCTCATCACACTACCACTGGATTCCTTTTCCTCTTTTTCTTCAATTGAGTCAAAGCTTCCAAGCAGTTAATCAAATTGCTCAGATTATAGGCCAGTAGTCATTTTCGACTTACATAATTTAGTTGTTTCTGTGCATCTGTTCATTGATAGATATCAGGAAGATTTATTTTAAGGTAAAGAAGGACCTCTAGATCATTGGAATAGAGTTTGATGATGCACATTCAGAGATTAAGTGTTGAATTATGAGTGAGAGGTGGGTGGAGGAGTATAAAGTGATCAGATTCAGTGGAAGCTGCTCATGAGTTCCCACAGACACACATAAACAAGAGGGACCTGATGATTCTAGAAAGTTGGATTTAGTGATGCTGGAAAATATAACTGAGAGAATGGAGTGTGAAGTGAGAGCAGGGAGCTTTGGACTGGAAATATATCAGTGTCTCTTGAACAAAAGAAGAGAATGTTTGGGTGGGGAGAGGCTCAAGTTTAGAGTTAGCTAGATAGAGGAATTTTTTGTTTTTCTGCATAGCCATAATGCAAAAATCAAACAAAATAACCATCCATTAGCAACAACAAAATAACAAGTATTTGTTCTTGTTTTTTTTCTCCTTTGAACACTATCAAATGCGCTTAACTTTTTAAAGAAATTTATTAAGCTTAATAGTGGATAGATAGTATTGTCATTATTTTATAGAACCATTCTGTAGGCTCAGTGAAGTCTTCCCTCTCTGTGGGCTGGGGTGCTTTGAGCATCGCTGAAAAGTTCACCTGATGTGGACGCAGTGGCATTACAAAGGTTCAATTATTCTTGACATTCAGCAGTCGAAGATCCTCCCATACCAGTGAATGGGCAAAGGACAGATTAAAAGAATCAAGCTTCCAAGTTCTACCTCCAAATGAGAAGAATAAGGGTTTGTTTTTTTTTTAATAGCATCCTTCTACACAAGTGGGAAGTATGTTTTTGACAGGCTGCAGCTAGGTGGATGGATGGATACATGGATGGATGGATGGATGGGTGGGTAGATCCCTGAGTAGTAGCTGATTGCTCCTACAAATGCCAGTGGGTATAAGCAGGAATTCAGTCTCTAAGATACACTTTATTCAGAGTCTGCACTTTGAGAAGGGATGTGCTCACACTCTGAGGAGGGAAATAGGCCTCATATTTTGACTCCAGCCTGCAGATTAAATAGAGAAGTGAACCAAAGGCAGCCAGGCATTCCAAATTCAGACTTGCCCTTCTTGTCAAGTAGTCAGCCTGTCCCTGAGATTCATGTTGTCAGTGCCTCGATTCCTGTCTATGTCTCATTTCTCCTACGTTGTCTATACAGCTGAGTTGGATATTCCCTAGGATGCTGAGTCTTGCTTGACCCCAGTGTCATGGGGCTGCTGTTTAACTCAGAACAAACAAGCCATTAACATTGAGTATATGCTAAACTATTTATACTTTGCATGCTCAGATTGCTCTCTACAACATTGTCTTATAAAAGACTGTCTGTGTCCCTCTAGTCCTCTCCAGACTGCAGAGCACATCTTCTTATTTCAGATACCAGAGTTAATTTCTGAAACTTACACAACCACTAAACCATGCGTTTCAGTTATAGATAGGTATGTTTGACAATCAAAATAATTACTTCCAGATGGGTTGATAATTGACCAACTTAGCATTTAGGAAATTACCTAGAAGTAGCAATTTCTAAGGTATGGAACTTTTTGGTATCATGTAAGTTGTTCATTTTGGCCTGACATTAGAATTTATATGTCAGTGTCCCTGCGCACTCCTTAGCAGGCAGAGATAAACTCTGACTGCCACCGTCCCCCCAGCTGCTGCTGAGGGAGTTTGCACGGCCACCACCACGCCTCCAATTGGTCAAACAGAGAAAGATTGAAGACTTGAAATTCAGTTCCCTGCACAGTGCAGAAGTAGTGATTGAGCAGTCCTTTTCCTCAGAGGTGACAAGAGGCATATAAGCCCGATTACCACAACTGACCAGGAGCCACATAATCGTGAACCACTGAAGCCATGGGCAGACACCAGTGCAAAAACTTACATAATAATATAAAGGACAACAAGGTAACTCCAGAAGAAAGTGGTGATCCCACAAATGCAAGACCTGAACTGAGCAATGAAGAGGAAACAGAAGGAAGCAATACTAAAAATTCCTTTTTGATGATCATCGAAGCTCTCAAAGAAGATATGAAAAATAGCCTTAAAGAAATAGAAGAAAATACAAACAAAAAATTGGAAGAGATGAACAAATCTATGAAAGAAACATGCAGAGAACTAAAAGCTGAAATAGAAGCAATAAAAAAGGCACAAAATGAGGCAAAGATGGAAATAGGAAATATGAAGAAAAAAAGCTGGAACCACAGATACAAGCAAAACAAACAGAGTTCAAGAGATGGAAGATAGAATCTCTGAAGTGGAAGACTCATTAGCTCAAATAGATATATCAGTCAAAGAAAATAGTAAAACTAAAAAAGCCATAACTCAAAATGTTCAGGAAATCTGGGATACCATAAAAAAACCTAATTTGAGAATAATAGGAATAGAAGAAGGAGAAGAATAGCAGCTCAAAGGCACAGATAATGTTTTCAATAAAATCATAGAAGAAAACTTCCCTAACCTGAAGAAGGAAATGCCTATAAAGATACAAGAAGCTTACAGAACACCAAATAGATATGACCCCCCAAAAAAGTCAGTGCGCCATATTATAATCAAGCCAAAAAACATACAGAACAAAGAAAAGATTTTAAGAGCTGCAAAAGAACAGGGCCAACTTACATATAAAGGCAGACAGAATAACACCTTATTATTCAATGGAAACGATGAAAGCTAGAAGGGCTTGGTCAGAAGTTATACAGATGCAAAAGAGCATGGCTGCCAAACTAGAATACTATACCCTGCAAAATTATCAATCACCATAGATGGAGTAAACAAGATATTTCATGACAAAGTCAGACTGAAACAATATCTATCTACCAATCCAGCACTACAAAGAGTATTAGAGGGAAAACTCCAACCTAAGGACCCCAGATACACCCACGAAATCACAATCAATAATTCCACAGAAGAATACTCCAGAGAAAGGAAATATAAACAAGTTACCACCAAAAATGGAAGGAAATATGAATCAATGGTCACTAATTTCCCTTAATATCAATGGTCTCAACTCTCCTATAAAACGTCACACACTAACAAGATGGATACAACAACAGAAACCATCCTTCTGTTGCCTACAAGAAACACACCTGAACCGCAAGCACAGACACAGGCTTAGAATAACGGGTTGGGAAAAGATTTTCCAGTCAAACGGTCCTAAGAAACAAGCAGGGGTTGCAATCCTAATATCTAACAAAGTAGACTTTAAGCTAAAAGCAATTAAAAGGGACCAAGATGGTCACTACTTATTCATCACAGGAAAAATTGGTCAAGAGGAGATTTCAATCTTGAATATTTATGCCCCTAATATAAGAGCACCTACTTATCTAAAAGAAACACTGCTAAAGCTTGAATCCCACATCAATTCTTACACCCTAATAGTGGGAGACTTCAATACCCCACTTTCAACCCTGGATAGATCAAACAGACAGAGCCTCAACAGAGAAATAAGGAGTCTAAAAGAGGTTATAATGGAAATGGATTTAATAGATATCTACAGAACCTTCCACCCAAACGCAAAGGAATATACATATTTCTCAGCTCCTCCTGGAACTTTCTGCAAAATTGACCACATAATTGGTCATAAAGCAAATATCAACAGATACAAAAAAAATGGAAATAATCTCTTGTAACATATAGGATCACCAGTGTCTAAAGATAGAGTTCAACAACATCAAAACCCAAAGAAAGCCTACCAACTCATGGAAATTAAACATCACTCAGCTGAACCATCACTGGGTCAAGGAAGAAATTAAGAAAGAAATCAAAGTCTTCCTAGGATTTAATGAAAATGAATACACAATGTATCCAAACTTGTGGGACACAATGAAAGCAGTCTTAAGAGGAAAATTCATAGCATTAGATGCCTATATGAAAAACCTAGAGAAATCCCACACTAGAGACCTAACAGCTCAGCTGAAAGCCTTAGAACAATTAGAAGTGAACTCACCTAGAAGGAGTAAACAGCAGGAAATAATCAAACATAGAGCTGAAATCAATACAATTGAAACAAAAAGAATACAAAGAATCAATGAATCTAAGAGTTGGTTCTTTGAGAAAGTTAACAAGATAGATAAGCCCTTAGCCAAACTAATAAAAAAACAGAGAGAGAATGTTCAAATCAACAAAATCAGAAATGAAAAGGAGGACATAACAACAGACCCCCAGGAAATACAGAGAATTATCAGATTATACTTTGAAAATCTGTATTCCACAAAAATGGAAAACCTAGAAGAAATGGACAGTTTTCTGGACAGGTACCATCTACCAAAATTAAATGAAGATCAGATTAATTACCTAAACAGTCCTATAACCCTTAAGGAAATTGAAGCTGTCATTAAAAACCTCCCCAAAAATAAAAGCCATGGTCCAGATGGTTTCAGTGCCGAATTCTACCAGACATTCAAGGAAGAATTACTACCATTACTCCTCAAACTATTTCACACAGTAGAAACTGAAGGAACATTGCCAAATTCCTTTTATGAGGCCACAATTAGCCTGATACCCAAGTCACTCAAGGACACAACAAAGAAGGAGAATTACAGACCAATTTCCCTCATGAATATTGATGTGAAAATTCTCTACAAAATTTTGACAAACCGTATTCAACAATGTATAAAAGATATCATCCACCATGACCAAGTAGGCTTCATCCCAGAAATGCAGAGCTGGTTTAACATACAAAAAACTGTAAATGTTATCCATCATATAAACAAACTAAAGGAAAAAAAACCACATGATCATATCCTTAGACGCTGAAATAGCCTGTGACAAAATCCAAAACTCCTTTATGAAAAAAGTCCTCGAGAGATCAGGAATACAGGGAGAATACCTAAATATAATAAAAGTGATTTACAAGAAGCCAACAGCTAGTATCAAACTTAATGGAGAAAAACTCAAAGCAATCCCACTAAAATCAGAAACTAGACAAGGATGTCCTCTCTCCCCTTATCTATTCAATATAGTTATCGAAGTTTTAGCTAAAGCAATAAGGGAACGAAAAGAGATTAAGGGGGTACGAATTGGAAAAGAAGAAATGAAACTATCTCTATTTGCAGATGATATGATTGTATACATAAGTGACCCACAAAATTCTTCCAAGGAACTGCTACGGCTGATAAACACCATCAGCAATGTAACAGGATACAAGATTAACTCAAAGAAATCAGTAGCCCTCCTATACACTAAAGATAGAATATTTGAAAAAGAAATATGGGAAACATTACCATTCATAATAGCTGCAAATAGTATTAAATACCTTGGAGTAACTATAACCAAAGAAGTAACAGACTTATTTGACAAAAATTTTAAATCACTGAAGAAAGAAATTGAAGAGGATATGAGAAAATGGAAAGCTCTCCCATGTTCCTGGATTGGTAGGATCAATATAGTAAAAATGACAATTCTACCAAAGGCAATCTACAGATTCAATGTACTGCCCATCAAAATCCCATCACAATATTGTTTGGACCTTGAAAGAACAATACTCAATTTCATTTGGAATAACAGGAAAGCCAGGATTGCCAAAACAATTTTACTCAGCAAAGGAACCTCAGGAAGTATCACCATTCCTGACTTCAAGTTATACTATAGAGCTACAGTAATAAAAGCAGCCTGGTACTGACATAAAAACAGAATTGTGGATCAATGGAATATAATTGAGGATCCAGACATTAACCCAAAAACCTATGATCACCTGATCTTTGACACAGTGGCCCAAAACATTCAATGGAAAAAAGATAGTATATTTAATAAATGGTGTTGGCACAGCTGGATGGAAGTGTGTAGAAAAATGCAAATAGATCCGAGCCTGTCACCCTGCACAAAACTCAAATTCAAGTGGATCAAAAACCTCAACATAAATCCAGCCACTTTGAACTTGATAGAAAAGAAAGTGGGAAATACACTTCTTCGAATTGGCACAGGTGACCACTTCCTAAATATAACACCAGTGGCACAGACACTAAGACCAACAATCAATAAGTGGGATCTCCTGAAGCTAGGAAGCTTCTGCAAAGCCAAGGACACTGTCAATAGGACAAAACGACAGCCTACAGAATGGGAAAAGATTTTCACCAACCCTACATGTGATAGAGGACTGATCTCTAAGATATAGAAAGAGCTCAAGAATCTAGAGTCCAAAACCTTGCATAACCCAATCAAAAAATGGGGTACAGAACTAAAAAGGGAATTCTCAGCAGAGGAATTACGAATGGCTGAAAGGCACTTGAAAAAGTGCTCATCATCTTTAGCCATCAGAGAAATGCAAATCAAAACAACTTTGAGATATCACCTAACACCTGTTAGATTGGCTAAGATAAAAGGCACAGATGACAGCCTATGTTAGAGAGGATGTGGATCAAGGGGAACACTCCTCCATTGTTGGTGGGAGTGTAAGCTTGGTCAGCCACTTTGGAATGCAATATGGCGGTTTCTCAGAAAATTGACAATCAATCTCCCCAAGGACCTAGCAATACCACTTCTGGGTGTATACCCTAAAGATGCACATTCACACTTCAAAGGTATTAGCTCAACTATGTTCATAGCAGCATTATTTGTAATAGCAAGAACCTGGAAACAACCTAGATGTCCCTCAACTGAAGAATGGATTAACAAACTGTGCTACATCTACACAATGTAGTACTACTTAGCAGTACGAAAAAAATGATATCCTAAAATTTTCAGGCAAATGGATGGATTTGGAGAATATCCTTCTGAGCAAGGTATCACAAACTCAGAAAGATAAGCAGGGAATATACTTGCTCATTAGTGGTCTCTAAACAAACAAACAAACAAAAAAGCAAAACATGCCCAAGCTGCAAGCCACAACCACTGAACAGCTTGGGATCAGAAACACCCTGGACTGACTCTTCGGATCCCACTCCACCTATAGGAATACCTGACTTACTCTTGTGGGAGGGGGGAGAAAACTGGATTTGCCAGGAGTGGAGACTGAACTAAGCATTATTGGGTCAGTGGGACCATAGGACTGTCTGCTGCCTGCCCAGGGAGGGGATGGGGAGTTGTCGAGAAGTAAAAATGACCTGATGTGGTGGGAGGAGGAAGGGACCTTGAATAAGGATATACAGTGATAGAAAAAAAAATTCAGAGGGAATGCTGAACACAAAGTAATTTTATGTGTAGCAAACTTATTTGCATTATCACCCTTGATAAGTCATGCTTATGATTTTTATTTTCTGTATAGTTATTGTTAACTTATCAGCATTTTAAATTCATTTTACTGTTTTTCTTGATAAATACAAAATAAATAAAGAAAAAAAAGAGTTCATATGTCAAACTATAACTAGATGCTACATATATGTCATTACACAACCAACGAGGGTGTATTTATAAGCTTAATACAGTCAATGCAATCAACTAAGGAATCTACAGATAGGGCTTTTGATATATATTGGGCAATATGGTAAGTATTATGGTCAAGAGAACTACCAGAGCATTTCTAGATCAGCTGTACAATGCTGCATTCTCATTAACAACACAGGAGAATTCTCAAGGTAGCAGAGATTCCTCAGTGGTTAAGAGCATATACTGCTCTAGTAGAGGTCTGGAGTTCAGTTCCCAGCATTCATTTAGGCAGTTCACAATCACCTGTAACTCCAGCTCAGAAGATCTGTTGCCCAACCCTGGCCTCTGTTGACATCTAGACACATCGGAGCATATATACTATATATATCCCCCACAGAAAAAGAAAGAGAAGCATAAATAAGAAAAATACATTTTAAACAAACAACAGTGCATGAAAATTCAAGGTTTTTTTTTTTTGTATCCTTTTCAGGATTTGATAGCCTCATTGCTAAAAAGGACCTCTTCCTAAATTGAACATATATAGCAGCATCTCATTGTGCTTTTACTTGACTCTGTCTTTTTATATTGATGAATTTTAAAAATATTATTTTTTTGCATTTTAATCAGATGCATGAATTATCATGATAACTGCTTTCTATAAGGCTGTGACATATCTTTTTTTCTATTTATTAACTCTCTTTTCTTGAAAAACAATGATTTATTTATTTTAATTTTCATGTAAAATTGTACACATTTATGAAGTACCACATGAAATTTCAATGTAAGCATTCCTTTTCCAATGGAACAAAAATTTTAAGGTAAGTCAAGTTCAGCACATTTTAATAATTGTTCATTTTTTACTTGTCTATAAGAAGTTTGTGCTTATCCAAAGTCAAAAAGAATGTCTCTCATTTCCCTAGAAACTTTATTGATTTATATTTTATACTTCAGCCTATGAATCATTTGAATTAATTTTGCATATATTTATAAATGCTTCATACAATAAATAGATGGGCATGCTTTTCAAATAGAAGAAATAAATTCAAAATCTTTGCTTTATATATCAACATATAATTGTTCTGTCAATATTTTCTTAAATTATTTTATTCAACTCTCTCAGCATTTTTATTAAATTAAGTCATGGTTTTCTTTTTTATTAATTTGTTCTTCTATTCTTTGACTAATACCACAGTGTCTTCATTTTTGACATACTTTATTTTATTTTTATTTGTTGTGTGTGTTGTGCACAAGTGCCTGCCTAAGCTAGAAGAGGGCATTGGATCCCCTAAAACTGTAATTACAGGCAGTTAAGAACCATCTGACATGGCAATGTGGGTTCTGGGGCTTGAACTCCCATCCTCCTGAAGAGCAGCGAACACTCTTACATTCTAAACCATCTCTCCACCCCACATAGCATCTCAATCACTGTAGCTTGAAGATCTGCCTTGAAATCAGGTTTCTGAGTACAATATATATTTTTCTTTTTTTCAGGTAATTTTTGCCCTTTTTTATTCCTTTGCCTTTTATATATTTTACCCTCAATTTACTGATAGTTACAAACAATATGGCTGGGGTTTGGGGTATAATTCTATTACATCTATAGATCATTTTGAGGAGAATGATGATATTAATAACATTGCAGTTTTGACTTATAGGCATGGTATATTTTTCTAGCTTCTCTCTTTGCCTCCCCCAGTTTTCAGTGTACACTTTCTGGCCACATTTTGATTTGTGTTTGTGTGTTTTGATTATTCATTGCTACTGTAAATGGCAATGTCTTCTCTTAATTTGGGATTTGCATTTTTATTGCTGGCACACAAGCAAACATATACATATATATATATATATATATATATGCCTTATATGCTGGAAAAGTGCTAGTTCCTTGTACTTTAGTAAGTTGATGCATTAGTTAAGCTTCTCATTGTCTCCATCACATTCCCTCCAAGCTTCCTATCCTTACTACTTGAACCCACTAAGACCTGTGATACCTGTGTGGACTGTCCAAAGGAGCACGGGCAAGCTACCTGTGTTAACTTCTGTGAAGGAAATTCTTTCACTTTCCTGAACAGCCATCTACTGCCTCTATGGAGTGGGTGTTGGGAGCCCCCCCCCACTGCCCACAGTGGAATATTAATTAGCTCTATCTTCTGCAGGTCTTGTGAAGGCGATCATAGCCTCTATGAGTTCATTAGTGCAACAAGTCCTTTATATCCAGAAGACACTGTGTTTCAGAATCCCCCTTCAACTTCTGGCTCTTAAAACATTTCTTCCCCTTTTCTATATTTTCTGAGCCTCGAAATGAGAGGATGTGATATACTTGTCCTTTTTGGGGACAAGCACTCCATAGTCACTTACTCTTTGTATGTTGACCAGCTATGAGTCTCTGTTAACTGCTGCTCATTGCAAAAGGGAGCTTCATAATGGTATGTGGATATTTGTTAGATACGTAGTAAATCCTGAAATATCAGAGGCAGCATACAGTGAAATCCTAGGCAGTCAGCTCAGGAAATTCTTGATCCTTGAATACAAGGATAAACAGCTGAGTCAATCACACACACCTTTAATCCCAGCACAGTGAAAACCAGGAGTGGAGACCAACACCCTTAATCCCATAACTCCAGAGACAGAACTTCTTCCGTTTCTGTGAGTTTAAGGCTACATGCCTTTAACCATAACCTGGATGGGATAGGGTATATAAGGGCTGTAGAAACCAGGCAGAAACAGAAGTGACTGACAGAAGTGACCAGGAGCGAGGCTGAGGAAGTTTCAAGACAGCTAGGTAAGAATTGACTGTAGTGCTTCCTCTCTCTGATATTTTCGCTTTCTTCTGATATTTGGTTCTGAGTCTCATTTTATACAACCCAAATTCATGCAACTACAATGGTATGACATGGAAACTTCTCTCTCCTAGCCAGCTGTCATGGTAATGGAAGGTTTGTACAGGTATCTGATGAAGATGAGTAATCAAACTTCTCACCCAACTGTTAAACCTGCTAGCCATAATGGCAAACAATCTGACAAGATATACACATTGAAACCACATTGGCATGAATACTGTGGGAGTAACTTACCACTTTTTGATTTGTTGATTTGTTCTAATGCCAGCTTGACAGGCCAGAACTCATCTCTTCATCATGGACATCTCTGGAATACATTTGCCTTTCGTTATTGGTATCCTTCTTTAAGCAGAAATTTAAAGCATTTAAGACATATTTTCTGAGATCTTATCACTAAGAAAGTAAGCTTTAAAAACTTTTCAAGATAAAAAGTAGGAGATTTTAAGTAGTTTTTTTTTAACATTTAAAACTTTCATTTAATGACACATTTGAAAGAAATTATAGCATTTGAGACAGAATTTAAAGGCAGGCAGGAAGTCAAAAGTGGTTCTCAGTTGCTCTTATACGACAAGGCAATGAAGTCTTTCTTCAAAATAAAAGATCTTGATCCAGCTGGCCTGGGGTGAGTCCTAACAATCTATAATTTTTAACGAACACTCCTCACCAATGTGTGAGTAATTTTGAAAGCAAACTCTTAAGTGAGTCATTCATCTCTAGCAGTGTGATGGATGTTGAATTCTTTTTGAAGATGAATTATTTGGTCGTTTTCTAAAAGATGGCCTGTAACAAATATAGGCAAAAGGAATGGCTTAAGAAACCCAGGCAGGAGCATTAGTCTTTCCCAACAAGCCTCTTAGTAGAAAATAATGTCTCCCCAGAGAGTGCTAATTTGGGGTGTGTCCTCAGTGTGATTTCACTAGTACACATTTCCATCCTTAGCTCCCACAGCTGTTGTGACCTCCTACCAGCAGAGTCACTCTGTTGCAGGTGCTACTTGAGATTCTGACCTTACCTATAATGTCCTTCTATAAGCTTTCCTGTACATTCTGTATGGCTGTAAAGGACGTGGAAATGTAAGAGTCACAACAAATGGTTATTCTTTCACTTGGATAGAGGTTTTTGTTTTTCTTTCACTCTGATAGAGGCTTTTGTTTTTTAACTCAGTTAAAATAGGGGCTGAAGAGAAGGCTCAGAGGTTAAGAATACTAGCTGCTCTTTAAGCCCCAGCACTCACGGGACAGTTTATAACTTGCTGTAATTAACAGTTCCAGGGGATCTGACACTCTCTTCTGGCTTCTGTGGCATGCAAATGGTGCATAGACACACATGCAGGCCAAACACTAATACACACACACACACACACACACACACACACACACACACACACACACACAAAATAAAATGGCCTGATGTTCTACAAGATAACATTGCTGATAGTTTCTAGAAGTATATTTGTTTTCTGTCATTTTGTCTTCAGTCCTGAAAAGTGGGGTCATTTTGATAAACCAAAGTTCTCCCAGTGCACCACCCTTTTGCCTGTTTGCCACTGGAAATGAAGTTTGATTCCTCACTCAGCAAGTTGGTCATTAGGCTATGAAGCTTTCCAGATTCAATAGCCAGATGGCAATTGTGTTAAGAATTTTGCTCAGCAGAAATCCTACCTGCTGTCCACTTTATTTAGTTTTTAGATTTTAAATTTAGCAACTAATTCTGAAGCTCTTTATTACTATCTTAGATGTTTTCTGGCATTGTAAATATAGCTTCTGGGATAGACCATCCTGGGAGCAGTTACAAGCATCTTGGAAGTAGAAATCACCACTTTGCTTTGTGAAATTGAGCATGCATTGTTCTCTCTGTAGTTCTCAGAAGCAAAGCAAGAAGGTTAAATCCATGTATCCTGCAAACTGTAGAAGACAGTACGTCTCCTGTGGTACTGTGCTGGAAGACTGTGACCTTTGTTAAAGGAACTCACTGTGGGAGGAAGAGATAACTGTTCTCACCTTCATCTTAATTAAAGCAAAAGTTAACAATAAGGGAACACAGAACACTTTGAATGGAGCAGACAGAAAACAAGTTACTCCTATCTTCTTTCTCAAATTATACATAAAAGTATGAATTAGCTAAGGTGTCAAAAGCACTTAAGAAAATATCTCATAGAAAATCAGAGGAATTGGAACAACTTGCGGGAAACAGCTATTCTATTTCACAAGTCTCACAAAGCATTGATTTGAGATTTCTTTTCATTTCACTAGTTGGATTCTTGATAATAATTGTTCTCCTCTTAAAAAACCTTTACAATGGTGCTTTATTATGAACTCTAGCTAAGAATTATTGGCACTTTGCTTAGATGTTCTATCTTTGGGATATTAAGTTCTGTTTGATATCAAATTTTCATTATTTTCTGGCTGGCGATTTTTTGATTTTTTTTTTAAAATTTACAGTTGTGTGCTGTATTGTGAGCATATATTTTCATCATCCTGCTCTTATTATATCTTCCCCTTCATGTTATACACCTTTGTTCCTTCAAATACTTTCACTTCTATGCTCATTTAATATTTTATATTGATATATAAAATATGTATTATATTAATACATAACACATGATTTCATGTAACTATGTAGAATGTAGAAACCGCAAAGGAGAAAAACTTGACATTTGTCTTTTTGTTGTTGTTTTGACATTTGTCTTTTTGAAAGTGGATTAATTCACTCAATATGATTATTTCCAGGCACATGAATTTTCTGACAGGCAACTTAACCTTATTCTCCTTTATGGCTGAAAAAATTTTATTGTATACATGCAGCACACTTTTATTAACTGTTGCTTGTTAGACACTGAGGTTGCTTCTATAAATTAGCTACTGTAATTATTGCTACAATAAGCTTTGACAGGCAAGCAGCTTTCTGCTACATTCATCAGAATCTTTGGGTAACACTCAAAGTATTTAAGACATATTTTCTGAGCTCTTATCACTAAGAAAGTAAGCTTTAAAAACTTTCCAAGATAAGAAGTAAGAGGTTTTAAGTAGTTTTTTTTTTAACATTTAAAACTTTCATTTAATGACACTTTAGAAAGAAATTATAGCTAGGCCACATGGTAGATATGTTTCCAGTTTATTGGGAAAACCCTGTAGATTTTCATAAAAGTTAGACTACTTTATATTTCACCAACAGTGTCTCAGAGGTGTTGGTGGGAATAAAAATTGGTACAGCCAGTCTGGAAATCCTGAAAAATGAAAAACTATGGAGAATCCTCAAAAACAAAAACAAATCAACCATATGATTTAGTGTCTCATTCCTTGGCATATGCCCAAAGGACTTGACACTCTACTCCACAGATACTTATATAATGAGTTTTTTTTCTCTCTCACCACCCAGCTCTCAAATAATGACATGAATATATATTAATTATGAAAGTTTGGTCTTAGCTTAGACCTGTCCCACTAACTCTTATAATTTATATTTTTATTCTACTACATGCCCTTGACCTTTCTCCCATTCTGTGTCTGCCTCTCATCCTCCTAGAGTCCTTTTTTTTTTTGTAAAGAAGTCCCACCTATACCCTCTGCTCTGCTATTGGCTGTTCAGCTTTTTAGTATTCACAGTAATACTTCTTCACAGTGTACAAACATCTCACAGCATACTTGTCAGCAATGCTCATTGCCAATGAATTCACATTAAACAGGGAATGGAGACATTCCAAATGTCCTTAAAGAAATGAACAGGTAATGAAAATATGGTACATGCACACAATGGATGGAATACTATGAAGAAAAATGAAATAGTGAAATTTTCAGATAAATAAGCCTATAAAAGATTATATGAAGTGAGGTAAGCCAGGCCCAGAAAGACAAACACTGCATGTTATCCCTTATCTGGTGTTCCTACCTCTATGTCTTCAGAGGTGAATCTATAATATGTATTAACCACAGAAAGCAGTTGAGTATAAAGGGACCATGATATAATAGGATTATGCTGGTAATGTTGTAAATATTTGTCTCGCTTATGGGTTTAATAAAAAGCTGATTGGCCAAAGGCAAACAGGAAGTGTGGGTGGAGCTAAAAGGCTAAGAAAACTCAGGAATATCTCAGAGCAGACTCAGATGCCAGGCAGTGCCACCAGACAGACACTAGACGTAGATGCCAGAGAGCTACCAGAGAGAGCCGCCACAGACACGATGAGGAGATGGCAGCAGACACAGAGGAAAGAAGCTGAAATGCTGCTCTGAGAAAAGGTACCGAGCCACGTGGCTGAACAGGATAAGAAAAATGGGTTAGTTTAAGACTAAAGAGCTAGTAAGTTATTTGCCTGCGCCCTAGGCCAATCAGTGTAAAATAATGTAAGCCTGTGTGATTATTTGAGGCTAAACTGGGTTGAGAGTGAGACTAAACCTTTGGTCCAGGCCTGAAAAGTCTGGGCCAGAACCATTAACAACACCATGGTATGTGGATCAGGATACCAAGAGAGGGATAGCACAATAAAGCTTATATGAAGTGGGAAACTGAGGGTATGAAATGGGGACTCCAACTGGGCATGTTAATACAGAAGGGGAAAGATAGTAGAGTGACAAGAAACACCAAATTGTTTGATGAAGCCCCCATAGGATTATATTGTTTATATTTGCCTAAAACTGTAATACGTATTTACCATATACATATATATACATATATAATGGTAATATATATTTGCCATATATGTATGTATATGCACATGTGTATAAAATCTTAAAAGAAGTTAAGCCCCTTAGGCTGACAATGATCTTCATATGAACCACAGTACACAAAATCCCCAGTACCAGGCCTAAGAAACCTCCTTCTGAATGCTGGCTGGGGCAGTCCAAGTGACTCCCAAAACCATGTAGATTATTGATGTAGTCTTTGGTTGACTCTCAGAGGTTGAAAGTAGACCCTACTATGAAAACATAGCACACTTTGGACAATGTTCTTATGTTTATTGGCCGTTTACATTTTACCTTTTGCAAACTGTTAATTTTATTTATTGATTATATTGTTTTTTCTTGTCATTTTTGTTTATTGTATATTCTAGCTATTAATCTGTCATGGGTATAGCTAGTTGAGATTTCCTCTGATTAACTGCTTACAATTTTTAATTGTGTGTGGCTTCAGTGGTGATTAGTGTTCCCATTTCCTAAATGACCAGTCCTTACTGAGGAAGCTCTTTCTTGCACCTACATCTTGAAATATTTTCCTTACTTTTTCCTGTTTTTGGTCTCAAGATCTTTGATCAACTAACTTGGCATTGATATGTTTTTGGGGTTAAGGATTCTACTTTAATTTTATTCTTCTTCACATAAATTTTCTGTTTTTCTATCATCATTTGTTAAGGAAGCTGCCTTTTCTTGATTGTGTATTTCTAGTGCCTCTATTAAAACAACAACAACAATAACAACAAAAACAAGTGCCTATGGCTACATGGGTGGATCTTTAATTTTGTTTTGTTGTTCTACATTTACATTTTCATCAAGCTGTTTTTATTACAATGTTTCACATCCGTGCTGTTTTTGTTACTGTGACTCTGTATTATGACTTGAAATCTAGTATGGTGTTACCTCTGACTTTATTCTTGTAGCTCATGGATTATTAGGCTATCCATGGTCTTTTGTGCTTCCAGTTGAACTTTCAAATTGATTTTACAATTGTTGTGAAGAATGACATTGGACTATTGATGGAGACTTTACTGACTCTATAAACTGCTTTTGATAAGACAGCCAATTTTATATTAGTTCTCACAGCCAACAAACACTGGGGAATCAATCATTACATCCCGTATTATCATCAATTTCTTTCCTGAATGTTCTAAAGTTTTCCTTGTATTGGTATTTCATCTCCTTTTTTAGGTTTATCCCAAGATTTTTTGAGGCAGTTATGAATGAGTTATTTCCTGACTTCTTCCTCTGCATGCTTGTTATTAGTATATAGGATTGCTAATGGGTTTTGTTTGATAATTTTGAATACTCTCAGATTGTTGAAAAAAATTAAAAATAGAGGAAGGAAATGTTTGTAGATGTATATAGAAGAGGGATAAAGAGGAGTGAGGCAATCTTGCTGAAGGCTGATCGATAGGTAGAGGACGCTCAAGAAACATTTGTTAGTTTGATTTTTTAGGGGCTAAGATGCATGAATCTAACAAACCTGGCGAGCCCTTGATGTTTAGGAGAAGAAAATAGAAAAGGAAAGGAGTGAGTGGGGAAATAGGATAAGGACATGTAGGCTAGAGTTGTCCTGCTAGGTCGGATGGAGTATTAATTAAAGGAGGAGTAGGTGTGCGGGGTGGAGAAGTGGATGGGTATAAAATATAAATGCAACCTAGAAGGTGTGCCTCTTTGCTGGGTTGCATCTGTAGATGGGGACTTTTGATATTGCTTCCCTGGCTCCCAGAAGTTTATTTCAACCCTTGGCATCCCTGCTCTTATCTCAGGCCCTCCTCTTGGGACAAGGGGTTGCAGATGCTAGTCACATATCTGGGTGATCATCATGCACTCTGTAATGAGGATCTTTGTGTGACCCTTTTGCTGTCCAGTGAGCCAGTAGGAACTGTGGTTATGTTCATCTAAAAAATGACTAAGCAGTTTCTACCTTGCCTCTTGCAGACTTGAAGACTTTGTCCTCTACTCTGTAGAGTTCTACTGATTAGGATTTAGTGTGTAGTCTCATATTATTTGCTTTGAATTTTCTGGAGCTCAGTTGACAGTGCATGACTGTCAGGCCATGAACTTCCCCAACTAGACTCCCTTGGAACTGGCACTGTGCAACTGTTCTAGGTGGAATATAATAATAAGTATACTTATTCCAGTTTGGTGGCTACTTGGTGGCATGCATCCCCACTTTCAGCCACTGGATGTGCTATACCACTGCTGCATCATTGTCAGACCCATGGACACACTCCCTGCTTGGTGCCTCTTACTACCCAGTCTCTGTGTACCAACTCAGTTTCAACCTTTTAGAAATGGTATTCCACAACTGTTTTATGAAGAATGTAAGAATCTATTTCTTTGTGTCTGGTCTCCACTCAGTGCCATACAGTCCTGCTTCAAGCTGCTGTCTTCTTTGCCACTGCCATCTTGGTCTCAGATCCACAGACACACTTTTTTCTCTGTGCCCAGCACAGCTAGGACCCTGTGGTTCTTTGATTTGGTACACTGCTTTTTATTTCCATAAGAAGATAAAAGTTTTAAATTTGATGATGCTTTCATGTATTTTATAGGTAAATTAATGATGAGAAAAAATTAATATTCAGTCATTGTTTTACTGTCAACTAATATGGATGCAATTAATTTTTTTAGCCAAGTAAAGAAAACTTTAGTAAATTAAACTATGACCAATAAGTATGTTTCCTTTTTCATGTTAGTGTGTATATGTGTCTATTATTGTTTACACATGTGTAGGCATGTGGATATGTGGATGCATATGTACACATGCTCAAGTATGTATAAGTTCAAGATTGTTGTCAAAGATTACACTCTATTGCTCTTCTATCTTGGTTATTAAGACAGAGTCTCTTAATCAAATCCAGAGCTAACAGAAAGGGTCAGACATGATAACCTGATTCCTCTGGAGATCCTTGTCTCTGCCTTCAGAGGCTGGAGTTATAGGTAGGCTGCTACATCCACCCAATATTTCATGGATTCTGGCGCAAGACCATTAATCACCGAGATATCATGTGAGCCTATGACCTAGTATTTCTTAAATAACATTTTTATAAAACAATTTCTTAATAAGAAATTAATATATTAATTTTCCCCTTTTTGGTTCTCTGCATCATGTGTAACATCACTTTGACTGAATTATTCATGAATCTATTTTATTTTATCTCAAATGCCCTTATTTTGCATTTGAAATAATTTTCCTTGGTGAATTTAATGCTTCACTAGATGCCTCAAAGAAAGTCTGACCAGGACCATACTCTACCTTTACAGTACAGAGACCATTCCCCATGTCCTAGGCCTTTCTCCATGCACCCAGCTGAATCCTCAAGCACTCACCCTCAGTTAGGCAAAGGGAAACCCTCCTCTCTCCCAGGTCCTATCATCTCAAACTAGAGAGTGTCTTAGGGCAAAAAGGAAGGGGTTCTTTTCTCTAGATGAGGTGAGAAGAATACACTGGGTAGAAGGTGATTTGTTTGGGCTCTAGGGTTATAAAATATCATGTCAATAACTGGTGTACTGCTTGTTCAAACTAAAACCTCTTCCCATCCTGATCTCCGAGTAGGGGTTGATGGAAGGCAAGTGCTTGTTCTCTCCATGCAAAAACCAGACTCCTAATTATCTGTGTAGGAGGTGATGTGGCTCTGGGTCACCCCTACCTGAATACCACTAACGGGGGATTGGAACACAGAGGTCAGCACTGGGGTCATCTAAATTTCCTACACTCTTCCTCCATCTCTAGTTTTATGGTGGATCCTCCCAGGCCTCTAAGGACAATATGTCCACACTATTTCCTGGGTAGGAAGTCTTTCTTGACATCTAAAGTAATGATAAGGTAAAGTAATTCCACAAAGCCCAGCATGATGCCACATGCCTTAAATCACAGTCATCAAAGGCTTGGTAGAAAGATGGTTGCTCATTCAAGGGCAACGTGAGCTACATAGCAAGTTCCAGCCCACCCTGAACCAGAGACCCTATGTCCCAAGAACTTAAAAATATCAAGTTGCAGTTATGACTAAGGCACCTGCTCTCCCATTAAGGCTGGACTAGGTATCCTATTAGGAGGGAAGGGTCCCCAAAGCAGATAAGGGAGTCAGAGATAGCCTCCACTACCTCTGTTAGGAGCCCACAAAAAGACCAAGCTACATGACTAAACCTACTCTTACACCTTATCCACAAGGCAACGGTTACAATAGGGGCTCCACTGATCTAACTGTACCCTTGCTGAGCGAAACTTTTCTAGAAATGAGTGCAAAGCTTGGCTTGGGAAACAAAACAGCAGAGAAAGCAGGAGCCGAGGAGGGAGTGTGAGGGACCAACAGAGGAAAGGAAATAGAAATAACCAAGAAATAAAGCAGCTCTTCATAATTTAATGCTTTATTTAAATAAAGGTGTTCATTACTATACAAATGTAGAAAAAAAGCCTGAACTAATATGAAAAAGGACTCTTCATTGAGTAGTTTATTATGAAAAAGGGATATTTTATTTTAGGATAAAGTGATCCTTAAAAATTATTAGAAGATTTAGGATAAATTTAAGGATGGAAGAAAAACTATATTTGTATTCAGAGTAAAATCTTTAAAAACTTAATGTTTGCTCAGATTTATGTTCTTTCCCCTCCACTTTTTTGGGAGGGTGACATTTGTATTTTGGGAGGAGAACCCTGGGTTGGATGGTGGGAAAGAAGAAATGGGAGAATTGGACCCTTCTGGGGTCTTCATCTCCACAACTAGCTTGGTTTTCACTTAGTGGTTTCCTCTTCTCCTTCCTATCAGAGGAGCCAGCAGAGCCAGACTAAGAAAAGGACTAGTCAGAAAGGAGCAAACTTGGGGACTAAGGACCAGTTGCCAAGGCGTGTAAATAACATACTTCCTTATAAGCCCTGAAGGGGAATAAGCTTGGTTAGACAGCACTGTTCCATGCACAGAGACAAGCAGCCGCATCAAAGCAGAGAAGACAGACACAAAACAGGAGGGCACACCAGGCTTTTAACCTGGAGTTAGTTATCTTACTGTCTCAGTTTAGGAGTCAAGGATTTGTAGCAACAACAGCTTTTAAATGTGCCCACTTCAGTGATATCCTATAGCCTTTGCCGTAATCCATTGCTACAAGCAAGTCAGTGAGTGCTTTTTTATGCTCAAGGGATGGAATTATACAAGGGCATAGATACAGACAAGTGGGGATTTAGAAAACGGACTTAGTCCATCAGTCTGCCTGAACATATGAAAAGAAACAGTTCATTTGGTTCATCTGGCCTAGCATCAAGACTCCCCACTCACAAAACTCAGCAGTTGTTCTGTGAATAGAAGCGAAAGGTGCACTTGCAACATGAGCTTCAAATTCAAACTTGTTTCATCAACCTACACATTTACTAAAAACTGCCTTCTCGCTGCCTTAATTGAGCCTTTCTGCCAAAGTCGACCCAGTTTCTAGCTCTCACTATAAGACGCAGCAGGTTCCCTGGTGGAGAAGATCATTAGTAATTTCAGCCCACATGGAAAAGCCTCCTTTGTTTCTCAAATGTTGGTTCATTTTTCTTTTGCTTCCATAATTATATCTTATAAGTTTAATTTCTACAGCTTTACAGATGTCCCACAAGATGACCCATTTAGCCATTACTGTATACAAGTTCTCACACAGAAGCAACAATCTCTCCAAATGGACCAGAAACTTGGAGGCTTGACTATAGGTAGTTGTAATGGGAAATAGACCTATGTATGCATATACACATATGTTTAAATAAATAAAACATTTACTTTCCCATGCTTTTATCTATAAGGAACAGGTAGTAAACTATAAATCAATAATATGTTCTAGCATTTAAAGGCAATTTTAGAATTTTGATAAGGGGGATTGCATCAAAATAGAAATCTCTTCATAGCAAAGGGAACAACGGAGTGACAAGCAGATACAGAATGGGAGAAAAGCTTTGCCAAAATTTCATTCAATGGAATATTAATATCTAAAATGTACGGAGAATGAAAATAAACTTCAAAGAACAAATCTTTCAGTCAGTAAATTGGCAAATGAATTAAACAAGTGACTCTGAAGTATGTATGTCACTTGGATAACAAATACATGGAAATATCTTGAGATAGTGGTCAGGAAAAGCAACTTGAAACTATTTTGATATTTCATTTTATCTAAGCCAAAATGTAAAACCACCAAAAAATCAGTACAGAACATCCTCCTCAAAGAACCAAAAACAGAATTACCATATAATACAGTTATTTCACTTCTGGGTATACACTTGAAGGAATTTATGTCAGTGTTTAACAGAGATACCTGCACTTCTTGTGTATTGTGACATTGTTCATAATAGCTAAGTTAAGGAGTCCGATACCTCTCAGCTGATGTGTTGATAAGAAGATGTGCTACATATACACAATGGTGTCTTACTTTTCAATGAATAGAAAATTATATTGATTGCAGTAAAATGGATGGAACTGGAGATGAACATGTTAAACAAATAACCCTGATTCACAGAGACAAATATGGATTGCTGTTTCGCCTATGTGGACTGAAACACACACACACACACACACATAGACACACACACACACAATTGATTTTCTAAGATTTAATATATATATATATGACATATGTGCATATATAAGCACACATGTAATGTTAATGTAGACAAGATACCATTGATAAAAACAAAACCACTGGAAGCCAAAAGAGGAGAGAGAGCAATAGTATTGGTGAATACAAGCAAAGCAGGTAACATACATGTATGAACTGTCCTAAGGAGACTTAGAAGTTTGTATTTATTTTTGTATTATAATTTCATGTTTATTATTGTACTAGCAATAATTCAAAAGAAAAAAGATAAAATTGTCTATCATTTTTGTGTTGTGTAAGGAGGCAGACAACAATGGTTGAGCAACATGATAGTAGTCCATTTTTTTCCATTTGTCTGTCTCATGACTCCAGTGTTTAGAAATAATATATTACTATGAGTTGATTTTTAACTTTTTAATTATGTTTATCTGTGTGTGTGCACACGTGCAAGTACACATGCCTTGATGTTCATGTGAAGGCCAGAGGACACCTTGCAGAGGTCTGTATTCTCATCCCACTATTCAGGTCCCTCCAAGTACTTTTCTATTTCCAAGCCCCTTGCTAATTTTTTTTTTCTTTGCCGCACGAGGGCAGATAACCCTAAAAATAAGACTGGAAATTGAAGCAATGCTGAATGCTATGGGAAAACTTATTTAATTTTTAAATTTCTGTAATAATCAGAGGTACACTTACAAATTGATATCAATAACAATTTTAAATTGTTATTAAATAATTTAAAAAGAAAAATTATTAAATCTATGTTATAAATGTTAATTTGGGTGATAAATGCCATATAGTTATTTTTATTGCATTTAAAATAACAAACACTATGTACTTACTACACTATTTTTGCATATTTGAAAGTATAAACCAAAAACTAAAATAAAATTTTCATATTTTTTATTTTTATTTATGACAAGGTTAATTGATTTTGATGTCTTGTTTGAAAAAATATGTTGTGACTACTGATGGTATATTTTATATATTATTTTAATAAAGACACAGTTTGAAGTAGTTCTGAAAACATAATGAATTACCCAATTATATCTAAAGTATCTAGTATAAATGTAAAGTTAGGCAAAAGTACATAAGTAACTCCTAATTTTTTAGGTTTATGATAATCTTCTAGCCCTGTAATAATACAATAAAGTCGATTTTAAAAGCATATGTAAATGAGAATTTTCACTTTGTGAGATGGGTTTTGCTATGTAGCACTGGATGAATTTGAGTCTTTAATTCTCTCGTCTCAGCCTGTCAAGGACTGGGGTTGGGAACCACCATGCCTGCCTGGCTAAGGCATTCAGCATCCTATCCATCCCATGCACTAGAGAGCTTTGCTTCTACTGCAGTGTTGCCAGTTAATGGGGACTAATCGAATTATACCAGGCATACTTAAAATATTTGTCATTCTGGCAAAGAAGTTATCATTCAGTTTAAATATTGATTTCTCTCTTGTGTTTATTTACTTCTTTTTATTTTTTATTCTCATGGTTCAGATGATGCTTTCTGGTAGTAAGTTAGGGGGTAATTAGAAAATAATGATTCTGCTTTCTAAATCCTTAACATCTGGAGAGAGAAATTATTATAGAGCTCTGAGGAGTTGAAGCACATTACTGTCTGACATTGTTTGGCTATGAAGCCCCCATTCCCCACATATTAAAGGCTTAGTTCCCTGTAGAGGATGCTATTTTAGGGGGTTCTGGAAACTTTGGATATTGGGCTCTAGCTGTAGGAAATAAGTCAAGGGAGATGTGTGCTTGAGGGCCTATATCTTTTATCTCCTTTTTAAAACAATAATTTTATTTGATTTTAATGCATATGGGTATTTTGACTGCATATGTATTTATGTGCATGCTTGGTGTACTTGTGATTCAGAAGAAGGGGTTAGATCTTGGAACTAGAACTATAAGCTGTTGTGAGATATTATATGGGTGCTGAGAAGCAAATCGGGATCCTCTGCAAGAGCAACAAGTGCTCTTAACCACTGAACCATCTCTCCAGTCCCAGGCTTCCCCTGTGATTCTACAGTTCTTAGATTTTGGGGCAGACCCGCCCACCTGGCTCTACTAGACAAGTTTTGTGAGAACTCAGTGATGGATGGAGGCCTACTGTAGTTCTACACCTAGAGTCTGCAGATAGTTGACACATTGTTTGAAATCTAGATGGTGGTAGTAGTCCCTTGTCATCTCTTGTGCTTTGTGGACCTACAGAGTAAGAACTCAGTGGATGCTGCTAAGGTTAATTTTTGGAGCCTTCTAGAACAGTAGCTCTAACTACAGCTGAGATCACCTGGGTCACAGTTAGTGGCAATGTATTCATGAAGACAGAGAAACACTCTTTCTCATCACCTGAATGTCACCCAAGAAGCTTCACCAGTCAACAAGATAACACTGGGAAATCTACAGTATTAAAAGGTGACACAGGGTAACAGAAACTTATATGATACAATAAGAACACAATTCATAAACTAGCTATACATAGCATTTAAAATGTCCACAAATAGATCCTTCATATTCTACCCCAAATACTTGTACTCTATCTCAGAATCCCCATCTCTGCCACTGATGAGACTTTACCCTCTATGTATGTCAATTACTCACAAATTTCCCCCCTTTCACATCCAATTCCAGACAGTTTATTTTAACTTCATAGCCGTGTCATATCCTGTATACAACTGTGTCTTGCAATCTATACTGCCATGAAAAGTCCTATACAGGGGTTCTCAACCTTCTTGTTCTGTGACCCTCTAATACAGTTCCTCATGTTTTGATGACGCCAGACACAAAATTATCTTGTTGCTACTTCATAATTGTAGATTTTCAATGTAAAAAGTCTGATATGTGACCCTCAGGTTGAGAATCTGGACTATAGATTACAAAACTTCTTGTCTTTGTTTTCTCTCTTATACCTTCTAAAGTGTAACTTACAGATACCAAGAATGTGTTTATCTAGAAAACTAGTCTTTCTAAAGGCTTCTTATGCTTTTTCCACCTCCTTTTCCTCAAGAAAAGTTTATGTATTCCCAAATATGTAGGTGTATAAAATAGGCATATAAATAAAGTATTTTATTTAAAATGAACTATAAAGAACTTAAAAATGATTTGGGGTATAATATAATTTTATAATTTTTAAAGGTAAAAGTGGACTTGCATACCAGTGATATTGAGATGCAGGTTTATTTTTACTCAAAGAATTAAATGTTGGTTGAATATTTGGTACTGGAGGATATTGTGCATCTTTAAAATTTTTCAGAGTTGATGGATACTTTTAATCATCAATGTTGAGAACATGTTTTTGTTTAGATATATAGCAGAAAATGACAGAAATATATTTACAGAAATTTTAGAAATAGAAATTCTACTTCAATTTCAAGCCAAATTTCATTGAATAATTTTTAACTAGTAAAATGCAAATTACCAATATATTCAGAAAAAATGAAAAAATAAATACTTCGGCACAATCCAATCTGACATGTGCTATGTTGATATTTATATGTTGAGGGATGAAAGCAGGAGAACATTGAAGGTCTTTGTTTTTCAAAGTTAAACCATTATGTTTCTATAATGGCAAAAAATTGTATGTATAATAAATACACTACAGCTCATAGAATTTCATCATCTTGAATCTGCTCCAAGGTGCTCTTCGAAACACTCACTGGTCTGTTGTAAAATGGCTAATGGTGTGTCTGTGCCTCTGTGTGTATCTGTTTTATTGATTCTCTGTGTTATTTTATAAATCTATTTTATTTATGTTTTCACTGATCTTTATAATTCTTTCTATGTACTGCTTTTGAATTTGACTTCTTGTGTTTTTAATATCTTCAAGTAAATAGTTAATTATTTATTTGCAATATATTTTACTTTATTTGTGTGTTTGTAGCTATAACCCATCCTATTAGAACTAACTTTGATATTTCTTAAAGATTTTTAAAATATGCATGCTTTTATTTTTATTTGATTCTAAAAGTGTTTTAGGTTATTTCCTGACTTCTTCAAAGACTTACTGGTAATGCAAGATACACTTTTTGTGTGTAAGGTTTAGGAATAATTTTTCTGAAGTTATTGTTAGGGGTGTTTTGGAAACTTACTAAACAAAACCGTCTATTGACATTTTGATTCTTTGTTTTTTGATTGTTAACTAGAACTTGCTAAGACTTTAATGCTCAATACATAACATATTTAAATTATAGAATATGGAGAAATCATGTTGGTACTGACAAAAAAATCTTCTTCCATGTTGGTTTTTTCTTCCTTCCTTCCTTCCTTCCTTCCTTCCTTCCTTCCTTTCTTTCTTTCTTTCTTTCTTCCTTCCTTTCTTTCTTTCTTTCTTTCTTTCTTTCTTTCTTTCTTTCTTTCTTTCTTTCTTTCTTTCTTTCTTTCTTTTTCCTTCCTTCCTTGCTTCTCCACTAAGTCTCCACATGGAGCATGACAGACATCTAACATACAGACTTCGGTCTGGTGTGAACCACTGGAATCAGACTATTTAATCAAAATAAAGCATTGCCCCTAGGCTGGCTTTCTTTGAACTGAAATGTGCTAATGTAGGATATGCCCAGGGGTACAATAGTGGCACAAATGTCATGGAAGTAACCATTTGCTTTATTATTGGATTTAAGGTCTTCTCCACAGGATGAAACACAACAGGTACTGTAAATGTCACTAAGAACCCAAGGCTTAGAGGCTCATATATTCCAGGGTGAACCAACTATTATTATTTTGATATGTGGGCATAGTATCAGACAACTCTCTAAATTCTCATAAACTCAAGTCTTCTTCAGGGAATGTTCTTTCCTTTGTAATGTGAAAGATAGCGGTATGGTTTAGTATTGGTTTCTGGGTTATTATGGAGTCAGAGTACTTAGATCTTTATGATTTCTTGGACTGGAGATTTCTCCTACCTACAAAGACAGGAATGGCAATATTATGTGATGCTTCTCTTCCAAGGTGACATAAGTCATGAGATTATTTAATACTTTTTATTCGTTTGCTTAGAGCAGTAGAATCTTAAATTTCCCCCGAGTTCACTAGCCAGTTTTAATCTATATTCTAATTATGTGGCTCATTTCTTTTCTGCTGCTGCATAAAGTAGGCTTATATTTAATTCTGGGTAATCGACATCAGCTGTCTCTAGAGTACTGCTTGTTTGTCGTATACATCTGTCTATTTGTTCCCCTGTGTAATAGGAGAATTGTCATTGTAGTGTCCCTTATAAAGCATTAATGCTACCTGTGTAGGTTGTTAGATAATGTCTAAAGGAGCATAAATTTCACTGATATGTTTAACTAAATGTTAAATGTTTACGTTAAATGTCACCATTCTTCCAATGCAGCAGTATGAATATGAAAGACCTGGAAAAACCCATTTAGAGTCAGTATAAACCTTACCTTTTCCCAACTGTGAAACTCTAATTAAAGTTATAGGTTTAGTCTTTTCTTCTAAAGGGAGGGGATGAAGAGGTTGAGATAGCTTTGCACTCCCATGAGTATTGTGTAACCTCCGATCTGTAAACTATTATGTATTAGTATTTCTTAGGAATTTATCTTTTAAGTCAGGTCTAATGGAATAAATTTGGACAATATCTTCACATAAGATTAAAATAATTCATTTATTTAAAGAAATGAAAATAAAACTTCTGGATTTAACATGCAGAAAACTTTGATGAAAATTTCTGGTGATTCTGATAAAAAGAACTTGATATCTAGATTTTCTAGATCATCATTCTCTAAAAAAATTCCCATTTGTGTCCTATAATTTCGGGAATTCTTTGTACCTGTTGAGTTAAAGCTATCAATGAGTATGCCTGATGTAGTGGTGGCTTCATGTATTATCATTGCTGCACTTGTGGAAATCTGTGGTCATTCTAGCCACACACCTGCCATGAAGTCTGCCTCTGATCTGTTTTTCTGCCACAGATAACACAAAAAGTTTCTCTTCTCTTCTAAATCAAGAGTTTCCAAAACTTGGGCCAACAATGGCTCTTAGTTTTTAAAAACCTTATTGTTGTTCACTGTCTGCTTTAAGGTTCCAAGTGTGGTCCTAGTGAGAATTCATGAAGTGACATATCTCTGAAGTCAGAACTTGGGATATAAACTTGACAGAACTCTAGTCAGGCCTCTTCTAAGCTTGGTGGCCCCAATCTTCTTTAATTCTTCATTTTTGGAGAAACCAAACCTGATATCTGAAGTTCTATAGGTTTTACCTTTTGCTGAAGAATTTGAGCCTTTTGAGATGATACAAGCTATTCTCTACTTCTTAGCACTTTTAAAACTGTTTCCCGAGAGCAGCTTTATAGGGCTGCAAATAACAAGCTGATGTACTAAGTTAAGTAAGATGTCAGTATTTTAAATGTCAAATACCTTAACTCTTTGATTAGTATATGTCCAAAGGGGTCAAGACTATCTCTGAATTCTTGTGGTGGCTCTACATCCATTAAAGACTTTCTGTAATGTTGGGATCTAAAGGGAAAGCAGGTACTGTGATTTAGCACATACAAAAATGCATCCTTGAATCACAGTGCAGTAATTCCAGCAGTTTCATTGGAAATCTAGATTAAAGTAGTACATAGATCTAGGAATAACTATGTTATTTCTAGATCTATGTAGAGGTGTTGTCACTTTATTTGTTGCTCTTTGATCTTGCACCAATCAATATTCTTCATATAACTTCAATGCTGAGAAAATTGGGTGGAGGCATTTCATGGTGATTGGCAAGATACCTACATTGGCTACATTGGGGAAACTTTCAAACAAGAGACTGATGTCCCTGTGAGCATGAGGATTAATAGGACATTCTCATTAGCAAGGATATTTGTGCAGGACTTTTAAAAGTAATAACAAATAGAATACTAGTTACCTTTCTTTGAATCTATATATATTCTTAACTTGAGGAGTCAGTGGATTTAAAAAAAAAAACCAGAGCACACGAGGGAAGGGAAAGGGGTAGAATCTTCTATTAGATGCTGTGTACTTCTCCACTCACCCAGTACTGGTCTGTGATGTGAGGCCTGAGCACCCTGCTTAAATGCTTTGTGGCGGTTATCATCGTTATTTGTTTTTTTATCTCCTTTATCTTGCTAGTTGCATTTTTGGAGCTTTGAAAGCTCAATTAATTTCTCCAGTTTCTGAAAATGCTTTTTTTAACCTGGCATTATTTAAAATTTGGTTATTTCCAATAAAAATACATCTTTCCAAAAAGAGCAAAAGATAGTTTATTCTGAGCCAAAGTTGAATTAAAATGATTCAACAGTACTACTGGCTTAGGCTGCCTTGACGGGTGAGTTCTATTTAGAAGCAGTTACATGAATGTTTTAGAGACACAGAACAAAAGTAAGTCGTAAATAAATGTATCTTCCAATACACTGGCAAAGACATCAGATAGGTGGGTTATAACAAAGTGGGGAAACCTCTGTCATAGATTTCATATTCTGTATGATTATATCCAATCTTGTGAACTGATGGAAGCTAGTGGTTCACCACGACATTGATAGTTTCCAATGTCTTTATCTTTATTCCAAAGGCATATTGGAACAATGGGTTGAGGCAATGCTCAAGATTCCATTGCAAATTTTTCAGATGAGGAACTTGTAGCATGCTTGGCAGGGGTAGGATGCAGGAGACAAAAACCTACCCTGAGTACCACAAGCATTCATTTCTCCTCTTTCAGACTTGAGCTGGGTTGACATGCTTTGTTCTCCACAGCAGGACATCCTTTGCAGCTGATAATCTCGTGCAGGTATAAAGGGTTTGTAGGATGATGGTTTGGATCAGCCTTGTCCTATGCTTTACAGATGAAAAAAGAAATCAAGGTACAGAGACACCAAATGCTGTCCTCATTTTCACCATCATCTTACTCCTATAGTACATGCCAACTTATTCTCTGCACCAAGCCTAGTGACCCTTTCTAAATGCATAATGGACCCAGCACTATTTCTGCTTTCCATCCCCTGCACCCAGAAGCCTAGAACCTAAGATCTCAATTTTCAGTGGCCAATTTCCCACTAAATGTGCTGTATATATAAGTTTGTCATTTATAAAATAAACCCGCAGAATTTGTAAGTGCTAACCTTATTGAAAATAAAAGCAGCAGTATGCTTTAATAAAACAGTTCTTATTGGTTCTAAACCTTGCTATATATCTGAGTCATATAGAAAGTCATAGAAATCCCAATGCCTGCTCTCAAAAACTCTATGAGGTTCAGATCATCCCTACTTCCTTAGTTCTCTTTCCCTTTATACTGTCTTACTGTATGTAGTCAATGGACTCTCAGATTCTGAAATGTTCCATGACCACCCTTGTCTCAGTCTGTTTGCTGTGTCAGTTACAATAACAGTTTTCTTCCCATTTTAGATATGACCATCAAAGAACCCTCTCCTCATTTCCCCAGTTATCTTGATCTAGCAGATGACATTAGGAAGGTATTCTAACTTTTTACAATTGTCTTCATGTCTGCTATGGCAGGTACATCTCTGCTTTGGGTTAGTCATGCTCCACTGACCCTCAACAGACTGGGGGGGGGGCACAGAGCATAAACCTGTGTTCCTCTGCGGTGTTGGTGACTATGGAATGGCTTCTGAGGCACTCCAGGGTAATGGGTAGGTGAATGAACAAGCTGTGAATTGCCATGAGTCGGGGTTTGAGTGTCTCTTGAAGGAAGATCAGACATAAAGGGAACAGCACATTTATCTGATGACTATCTCCTGCTGCAGTCTTCGTTTTCCTTCTACAAACTTCACAGGGGAATTGACTGTTTATTATTAGATAGAAATGTCTAAGAATGTTGGGAGATACTTGAAATGAGTTTCCCCATGAAAAATATACTCAATTTTACTTTGCTTTGTGGAAAATCCTTTATATCAAATGCTTTGTTAGAACAAATATTTTAGTTTGTGTTCCCCTGAGAGCAGTGATCTATCCAATATGTCCAAGGAAAATATTAGAACTATCTTTTATAACATTAAAAATTTCCCAAGGTTTTGTATTTTCTGTCCATTCTTCTAATGTAATTGTTTTTCTCTCCTGTATTAATTAATGCTATGCCAATACTTCAGAACAAAATTAGAATTAACAAGATTCCCATTGAAAACGCAAAATTGCCATGTACATTACTGTATGCCATTGGACTTTTATGCCAAACATCTGCCTAATCTTGCTTTCTCTTCTTAGTTCTTTTTTTCCTTCTTTATTATGAATTCTGCATCTGGGTTATATATATTTGTTGAACCTCTAGATATAAGACTATGTGAAATCTTTAAATGGAAGGACCTTAAATATTCTTTTGGTGCTGTCTTCCTTTTGATCGCTTTGAAAACAATAAAATGAGTCAACTTCATTCTGACCTCTACTCTTAGAAAAAAAGATACCCCTAATCAAGTGATAGATGTGATATTTCTTTTAGATTACATTTATATGCACCTCAAGGCTCTGAGGGTCTCGGAGGAGCACAGCAGTGAGAGCCGGTGAGTTTACACCTGGAGCCGGTTCAGCCTTGTATTCAGCCTGATTTTTACAGTTACCAGTCATGTGGTCATTTTTTTCCCTTTGAAAAAATACTAGATAGAAGCAACTTATGGAAGAAAGATTGATTTTGGTTTACTTGTGAAGGGCACAGATCAGTATGATGGGAAGATACAGCAGCCTGTGTCAGGGAGACCTGTGGCAATGGGAACTGCTATGGCACCTTGCTACAACTCAGCAGAGCAGAAAGCAGGAAGCTGGGCTTGGAAGCCACTGCCAGGCTCTAACTTGTAAAGGCTGCCTCTCATTGGTGCACTTCTTAGATCTCACCTCCTAAAGGGTCCACCACCTTCCACACAGAGCCACCAGCTTGGGACTAAGTGTTTTGACTTGTGACTCTTGGGCTATGTCTCATATTCATAGCATAACAAACATCCATGTTTGATGATTCTTCAGTGCCTCAGCATTGATATTCTGGCTTCAAAATTCACTGAATAGCTTGAGTCCAATCTTTCTCATTTATGAGTATAAAATAAGTAGTCATGGAATTGAGTGGAAGATGAGTCACATACCTGTTAGCCAGTAAACTTTAGTTACTTCTTTTTACACTGTAGTTGAAGAAACCCAGACCAAGGATAGCTTGGAGATTTTCATGTCTTCAGAGATGAATTTGCACAGCTGGGAACTCTAGATGTTACATTTTTAAGTTTGCTATATTTAACTGAGAATTATTTTTTATTTAAATGAACAAAGACTCACAGAAGAGGTTAATAAATCCAACACTGATAAAAAAAAAAACCTCATGAACTAATGAAGTTATTGCCACTGTGCACCACACTGTATATTACAATGTTCTGAGAATTCAAATGCTCATGCCTAGACAGTACTTCATTCCAGTTAAATCACAGTGTGGGGGATAACTATTAGAATTTTCATAACTTTTTATGTGATTTCAATGTGATCTCATGCATAGAATTTGCTGGCACCCCACTGAGATACTTTAAGCCATGTCTAGCATAATGTGGAAGGCTTTTTCATTTGTCAACCAACCTTCTGCATGTTGTTTTCCTTAAGTGCTTCAGAAGAGGGAATTTTATGGCATATTTTACTCGCCTTTCACACAGACATACACTCCTGATCCCATATCTTCTGGTAACTTTGTCTCTGTCCTGTTTTATGAACCAGTACACCCCTGGGTGAGCCTCTCAGAAAACAAATTTGCAAAGTTAATAGAAAGGAACCTTTCTTCAATAAAGTCATTCAGACCACATTTAATTTAACAATACCTGGTGGCCTTTGGCTCAGGCTCCTTGTTATGTTTGCACCTCTAGTGTCAATCCTCTTTTTGGGTTAGGAACTTAATTTCCCTAGAGTGGACTTTGCAGTCTTACAAATTCCAGGTTATTTAGAGGTAACTGATCTGGCACTGCTTTTGCGTCTCTTTCCTCTCCAGACCTCAAAATTTCCTTTTAGGAACTAGAAGGAATCAGTGCTTCATTTCTAATATTTTCCATGATTTGGATTTTATCAATATAGGGTTTGGAAACCCCCAGATCAGTTTCACTGTTACTCACTGATAGTAGTGTACAGCCGGACATAGCTTCTGCAGTTAATGATAGAAGAGAAGCAATTACTTGCTTTCTTCAAAGCAGGGGTATCCTGGGTTGACTCTTCAGGGATTCATTGCTGAAAAGCTATACCTGGACATATCAGCTCTGAAACCTCTCCTTCTGCTCCTGCAGTGGTCTTCAGCATGGCATATACTATCACATCATTTCTAGATCAGCCATATCCTGGTTTAGGAGCTGTGACAATAGAGATAAATTCAATTGTTTCTATTATCTATTATCTCAATGAGCAATGCAGTAGCCTGAATGAGAATGATTCAATAATCTTCTGTGCTGGATTATGTCTGAATACTCTGTCTCTAGTTGGTGGAACTGTTTGGGAAGGATTAGGAGGTGTGGCCTTGTTGAAGAAGGAGTGTCACTGAGGATAGGCTCTAAGACCCATGCCACTTTCAGTGTCTCCTGCCTCCCACTTATGCATGGAATAGTGAGCTCTCAGCTGTTCCTTCTGTCACACCATGGCTCTACTTCATGGGCTCTATTTGAAATCCTAAGCCCAGTTAAACACTTTCTTTTATAAGTTGCCTGGGCTATGGTATTTTATTACAGTAATAAAAAGTAACTAATTCATCAAGTGACTTGTTACCTAAGGTAAGAGTAATTTTTTTTTTTAGTAAAAAAATCTCTTTGGTAACCTGCTATAAGAGCATTCAAACAGGATTTAAACTACTAAATAGTTATTTCTACTTCTTTAATATATTTATAATATAATATCTATTTATTAAAGAAAAATTATGAGACAGATACAATCAAAAGTCAGTCTTAATCACTTTAGCAGGCAAATGTAAGCCTGTTAATATTCATTAACATCATGTTTTGTACATACATATATAATCCAAGTAACTTCCTACATATTGTATTATAGCCTGCCCTATTCTTACTATACAGTATTATGGATACCTTTAATATAATTTGATAACATTTTAGAAACTGTATAATATTTCACAGAATGGGTGCATTATCCTTTATTTAAGCAATGGTTTGCTAAATATTTAGTTAGGTCTTATTTTTTTTGGTGTTGTAAGTAATTTTCTAAGAAAATTTCTGGTAACTTTTTAAAAAAATATTTTCATCTGTATGTGTCCGTGTCCGTGTCCGTGTCCGTGTGTGTGTGTGTGTGTGTGTGTGTGTGTGTGTGTTATAACATACCACTGAACCTGTATAGAGGTCAGGAACTAATTTTGACTTCTGATCCCTACCTTCCATTTTGTTTGAGACATTGTCTTGTGGTTTGCTGCTGCGGAGGCCAGGCTAGTTGGTCCATGAGCTTCCACAGAATTTTTCTCCATCACATTATAACTAGAATGAAAAGGGAAGTAGATTGAATTAATCTGTTAGGCTACCACAACAGAATTCATAGGCCATGTGGCTTCCAGCACAGAAGATTATTTTCCCCAAAGTTCTCAAAGCTGGGGAGTCTGAGATTGAGGTGGTTTCTGGGAAGGGTTTCCTGCCTGCCTTACAGGTGTCCCCCTTTATGCTTGTTCTTATATGATGAGTAGAAGTACATAAAGAATTTGAGATGTTAGGGGCAAGGAAGGGGAGATTAGGGTAGGAGTAGAAAGAAAAGAAAGGATAATATATTGTTATCTATTTTGGGGGCCCCATCTTTATAAACCTCACTTTATCTTATTTCCATCTATCTGCAAATTTAGTCATGTTATGGTATAAGGCTTCATCATATCAGTTTTGGGGAATTGCAAGAGTCCACAGAAAGAGCCAAAAAGGAAATTCTGGAGAATACTGAGTTGGGATCATTTTCATGATTATTTTTAACTCATGTACCTGTAAATTACTTATGTATAGAAATATCTCAATGCCTACACTCATTGTATCTTATATAGAAGGGGGTCACATTATCTGGAGCATGCTGTTAGTCATGTCTGAGTTTCACTCTCCTCAACTGTGTGGCCAGTCCTGCTGACGTCATCTCTTTGGATGTTTTCTTTTCTAGCCTGTTGTCACTGTTCTTGCTGGTCTCATCGCCATTCTTTACATTCTAATGTAACAATGGATTTTCCTACTTCCTGCTTTGGCTTCCTCACCACATTCTTGCCAGGATGACCTACAGAGAATGATGATTTTCCACATCCTATGTTATGACACACAATCTCTATCATGCAGGGTAAAGGCTTCCATTATTCTGTGTCGCTGCTTTTCTGGCCCAGTGTTCCTTAAGATTTTGTGTACATAACAAGTACTACATACTGGTTGTTAAAATGCAGATTCTAATTTTTTTAGCTTTCCAGAAACTCTTTGGGTTGGTCTAGATCAGTATCCAAGCATCTGTACTTCTATCAATTGCAGTCTTAAATAGCATAGCACATCTGGGCTTACAATGTTTCCATCTTAACTCTGGCTCAGTGCTTTCTTTTATAAGAGTCTTCCATGATGGTTCTGTCTTTTGTTTTAACTGTCTCCCTGCCCCCCTAGATGTGCAGAAGGACTACAAGGAGAAGCAGCTTGTTCTAAATAGGATAGTATGAGTTATAAAAGCTAGTTGGGAACAAGCCTAGGCTAAAGGCCAAAGTTTCATAATTAATAAGAAGTTGCTGGGTCATTATTTGGGATTGGTAATCCAAAGATAGTCATGAAAAAAGCTTGATATATAAGTCCTCCAAATTTTACTTTCAGGAAACTATCATCTGGCTGGCAATAGGAACCACCTGCAATTAGGGACAAGGACCTAATCCAGGTTTGCATCCTCGTGTCTGCATGACCTTCATCAGTCTGCCTCTGCTTACTTATTTATATGTTGGTTATAGTTTCTACCTCCCATGTCTGAGCCACTCTCCCCAGCTCTTTTTCTGTTTCTCTCTGCCCTACCCTTTGCTGACCTCTCAGAACTCCATCACAGAACTCTGCAACAAAAAAGGCAGACAGGGCAATGGCAGTTTCTTACTCAGTGGCTAACTTTGCCACAATGAAAGCAAACTTTATATGGAGTTGCTTTAATGCCATCATCCTTTTTGAAGAAAAGTAGTGATACCAGGAACAGAAATGTCTCACTGTCATGAAAAGCCTTATGCTATTAAAACACTTTAAATGCCATATTCTGTAGTTCTATGAAGTGTTTGAAGAACATCTATCTAAAAATGTATTGTTTAACCTTGAAAACATACCTAACATGACTACAAGTTTAACTTTGCATTACATTTTTATATGAATTGCATAGATACAATACCTTAAGCAGAAGTAGAAACATAAATACAGTATGTGGTAACAAAAAGAATCATAAATTTGTATCAATATATAAAAATCCATACCAATGTGAAATATTTAAGAGTAGTAATTGCTTTAGTTTAAACATAGTCTAAATAATATACCCATTTATTTCATCATTCCTATATTCCCTTTCTTTCTTTTTTTCAGAAAGAGATTCTTAAATCCAATTTTCCTTGCTTAGTTTCCTTCCTACCATGCCCAGTAACAATTTGTAACCATCCTCCATAAACAAGGACAAATGTCTATAATCCTCTGAACAAATAAAATCCACCCACCCTACCTCCTGAGAATGTGGGCATCATGTTCTTAAAATTATTTTCTGTTGTCTGGGGGGCAACAGTATCTTTACAGAACCTGAGAAAATGAGATAATGATCAAATTCCCGGAGAGATCGCTGTTGTCTAATTTTGGTATGATAGGGAAGTGCAAGACTATCTAAATAGTCTTTGAGGCTAGACCATCTAAGCTAATCACTTCGAAATTGTCTGATAATATTTATCTCTTAAGAAATTTTAAAGAGTCAAACTAAAACTAAAGAATTATAAGATTAGTGGCAATAGATTAGTCCCTGAAGTTTGTTTTTTTTCTTCTGTCACATACAAGGTGCCCCTTCTGATATAAGACAGAGATTTTGGATTTTACTTTAACAAACAAGCTTTGGTTTTAGAAGAAAGGAGAGCCATGCTCAACTCCAAAGCCAGCTTTAATTTTCAATTGAATTAGTACTACAAAAAGATCATTTGCATTATATGTCTATAAAGAACATCAGAAACAAACATTTGGAAAGATTTATGAAATTTTATCCTATTGGAAGTATGCTGTACCACTGGGCCAATTTACTTTTTTTTTAAAAATTTTCTAGGAATTTCTTTTCCTGTTTTTCAGATGTCTCATTTGTACAGTGATCTTTAGATTCCTGAGTTGGATGCTTTTATTCTCCTGGAAAGAGAAACAAAACTTTGCCCCAACCCTAACTTTAGGGATTTTCCCTTTTTTGGCAGGTTATATCTTATTAAATGAAAATAATTTGTTAGTTTAGATTAAATGGCCACATATTTTGATGAACTGTCACCTCTTCTAATCAAGAGGTCTCTCCTGTTTGAATCTAATCTTTATCAATTTTGATGGTATCCATAGCGTTTCTTCTCTACCCCCCCCCATCACAAAAAACCAAAACCAAAACAAACAACAAATCAACTAGGAAGCAAAAGCAAGCTAAAATCAGCCAAAAGACAAATAAAGAGTTAACAAAAAGGGGAAATTCATTGGAGTATACACCACTTTCCTCATTAGTCACATAATAGCTGAGTGACAATGTGAATTTGTCAACTGGGAATCAAGAAACTGCTGGGAGTTCAAATTCTCACGCTTTGCCATGATGGTCAAAAGAGCATTTGGGTATGTCTGTGCCCTGGGTGGAGAATCAAGTGGGAATAATATGCCTTGCATAATAAATTGTAGTGAATCAAATGAGATTATGGAATTTAGTTAAGTAGATTTTACGATCCCCTCTGGTGTTCAGAGCCCATGACTTTTAAACATGTTTTTAATCCACAAAGAACAATTTAAATGTTAAAGCCTATGGGATAAACTAAACCCTGTTATGTTTATGTAGTTCAAAAGTTCTTACTAGGATACTTTATATATGCAAATCCTATCTTAATTTCAAGATAGAATAAAAGCGATTAAGAATGTCAGGGCCAAAACAATGGTCATTGTCTAGGAAGGAGCTGGAATCATTGGGAAAGGATTTCATTACATCTTTGACTTCTTGTCCTTTATAGTAGCATCATTTTTGAAACTGTTCCGCAAGTTGTGTGTTTGACAACTGAGTCCGGAGAGAAAAAAGCCTTGTTTTCTTCCTGCAATTATGCTTTGAAAAAGGTTGTGACAAAGGGTGTACACAGTAACCAAGGAAACCATGCATTAGTCTGGAGGCAAGGAAGTGGCTCTTTAGTTGCCAGAGGGAGTGTAATAAGAGACATGTGTTCTGCAAACTAATGGAAACAGGAATTTCAGTAATTCTGCTGTGGTTAAAATTACTTTTTGTAGGATGTTTAGGCATTATTTCTATCCTGTTTGCTTATTTGCTTGTGTACATTTTTCTTAGGTTGGATTCCAGTACCAAGATACCCTGCTCCCCAAGGAAGAAAAGTAAAAAGAAAAAAGGGTTTGACTAGGTGTGCTGACATATGACTGTCATTTCAGAACTGGGTATTTTGAAGTTTGAGGTAAGAGAACTGGGAGAATCAGGCCAGCCTTGATTACATTGTTGGACTCCAGGACAAATAAATAAGCCCCTAAGTATTTATTTTAAAATTATTAAGCTGACTGTTTATGCACATTGTGTGATGGAGTATGATCATTGGTATGTATATGTAGTATGCAATGATACTAGGAAATTTATACTATTTCTAAAGTGTAAATTAAAGTATAAAGAGCTACAGTAAATTCCTTCAGCTCCTTGGCCACCACGTTGAAATGCTCCACCATCTGCTATGAGTTGCGTGTTTGTGTCTCTTCCAGAATTGTGTTGAAAATCAGTGTGTGGCAGTATTAGATTGTAACCATCTTGGCAGGAATGAAGCTATCCTGAAGAGTTATTTGTGTCCTTCATTTTGACTGTCTGACTACTGAGATAATACTCTGCATGGAATTGGAATTTTCCCAGGAATCTCATGCTGGAAGAAGTGGGAAAATAAAGAGAGCAAGTGTTGCCATCTGGGAGCTCTACCCTTATGAGTGAACTGTTTCCTAGAGGCTCCCCCTTCTGGCACTACCACCCAAGGGCTTAAGATCTTAGTCTACAACATTTCTGGGAGGTACAAATGAGCCAAAAGTATTGGAATTTGGAATGTTTGGCATTTTACCTTTGAAAATTAAATATATTCATATTTTTCTTGGGGATGCCTCATCAAATTGTATAGTTTGGTTTTCAATGTAAGTTAAAAGCCAAGAGGGACAGGTGGCATATACGTGTAATCCAAGCACACAGGAGTCTGAGACAGGAAGAATGTAGTTCCAAGGCAGTGTGGGCTACCTAATGGGACTCTCTAAAAAATAATAGTTCAAAAACAAAAGGTTTGGTTGCAGGAGCAGTTACTTTCCTACTGTACATAGCTAAATTCTATGAGGTCATTGAGAGTGTTTTTCAGTGACAGATTTCCAAGCAGAGGCTTCCAAGAAATTAAGCTATCTCTCCAAAGTCCACAGCTATTTATTTAAAAAACAAAACAAAACAAGAAAAACCCTCCATAGTGATAGTAGATAATAGAAAAGGCCTTTCTTTCTCCGCTCAAATTAGTTTAAGTGCATATTCAGATGACAGGCTGGTGGGGCTGTTGCCATTGTGATGTTAGATACCTTCCTCTTTGTGGGGTCTGGTTGAGGGTGTTGCATTCTTCCTTGGCTTTGTGTGTTTGATTGGTGCTCAGGACTACTTTCTTTGGTATGGTATAAGAGGTGCCTGATTACTGGTCAGAGTAAATTAAATGTCCCATGATGGTGTTTCAGGGATGGTGCTACAAAAGGAACATGATGCAGTCATACTCCTTCTGCAGTTATACTGCAGATAGAGCCTGTGCATCCTCCTATATACTTTAGTACTCTAACAAGATCACTTGCAGCTGGGGAGAGGGTCAGAAAGAAGAAAATGAATAGAATCTCCCTCTGTTACTAGGGAGAATCAATAGTCCACCACTGCTACTGTAGACCTATTTATCTGTATTATTCAGCTTATTCCATTGCCACCACTATGGTCCAAGATTATTTTGAGGGTCAACACAGCAAATTCTGCTCCACTCTGGCAATGGTCATGCCAGGGCCAGAAGAAACTGCTTGCAACAACATTGAAAAGTCCCCTTGGTGTTTCTTAGAAGCTGGAGACTGCATGGAGGACAGCTAGTTCAAGGTGTCCATTACAGTATGAAATATTAATAGTAGCAGATGGGAACACAGAATGCTTTGGTGTGCCAGTGTTTCAAGGTGGGGGCAGCTTACATTGTTAATTTATTTTGGACAACATTCAAAATTCTTTATTTTCTTTGCCTTATTTCTGAAAACATTCTTGACTTAAATATTATAAGGAAAACTCTCAAATTAATTTTGAAGTACAAACCCATATTCTTGAACCAGAATATTGAAGTGTTAATGAAATAGCTGAATGGATTGCAATGATTATATGTCTTCACTGACTCATGTACACCTATACTTCATCTTACCAGTAAGCTGGTGACTCTTGATCAGGTGGAGTTCATAGAACCATCTTCATACTGCTGGGCTCTGTCATCCTTCTCCTTGTTCTGTCATTTCCCACATGCTTTGTGGCAGGCTGGCGCCACTCTCTTTGCACCAGGCTGGCTGTATCTGATGTTAGAACACACATTACCAATTTCAGAGAATTGAAATTCTCAGAATCATCTGTACAGCATGGTTTTCAGTACAGTTGTAGTTACTTTCTCTTAATTTTTTTGGAAGGTCTAAGGTTGTTTGGCCCATTTGGCTAAAGTATCTGAAATCTTAAAATACTTAGGGCAAAATGGACTAAAGGTGTCAATATTCTCACCACAAGAAAATGCTGATGGAGAAGTAATCGATATGCTAACTCAACAGATTGGATCACTCTCCAGATCAAAACATCATCCTGTGTAAAATATATATGATTATTATTTACCGATCAATAATACGTGAAATGAAAGTCTGACACAAATATCAATCTCAAAATTAGTAATATCACAATTAAAATTACATAAATCTTACAGGACACACAGATATCTTTTATGTAGACTATGAGAACATTCTAGTATTTTTGATGTAACCAAGTTGGTTACTACTTCCTGTTTCTCTGCTTTAGCACTTTCTTCGAATCAAGGCAGGTAGATACCTCTTACATGATGAATGGGGATGGAAGGGCAGAGAGGTCAATGCTTCTTTTAGGCAGGAGATTAAGATTAAGAATGAGATCCTGAGACCCTACACAAAGAATGTAAAGTTAGCATATGGAGAATACCAATTGGCAAAGAGAAAGGCTGGGAATACTCCCCCAACAC